>CATIWR010127238.1:0-25943 GCA_949677035.1 Omphalea diandra | reverse complement strand
CCATAACTGCATACCAAGTATTCATAATCATTTTGATATACTTATACCCATGTATGTATCAAATGTTAGGATCTCAATACTTTGAAAAAGCCCTACCATAAAGGTTGGTCACATCAAAAGGTGAGTAGAAACAATAATTGGATTCAATGTGTGTGAGTAAAAACCATAATTGGATTCAATGGATGTATGTGCTAATTGTATGATATGATTATACTCTATTATATGTATATATGATTGAATTGTTACATGTTACATGAAAATATAAGTCAAGTGAGAATGATTGAATTGTTACATGTTACATGGAAATAATATGATTATGTTTTATTACATGTATATATGATTGAATTGTTACATGTTACATGGGAATACAGGCCAAGTGAGAATTAAATGCTCTTAATGATTACTTGGAATATCATTTGTGAATAAGCACTTGCATATGGAACTAAAAGGGGCATTATGACTGACTTGTCAAACACTTGCAAATGAATTACAAGAAGATGGACCAATAGGTCCCAAATCATATGTTATATGAATCACATGAATATCTCGGGAGCAATGTTTGCCTTTCTTAGTCACGACAAAAACAAAGCTATTGCATTTGCACTCGCATAGCCAATTGTTATACTTGCAATGTATCTTGATGATATTTAATTATGGATTATGCCATGAGGATTTGATTATTGTTTTTATTCACTGAGTCGTGACTCACCAAATCACAATTATTTTTCAGATACTGAAGCATAGAGTTTGGACATTTTGGTGCATAAAGTCTTGCATAAAGACACATGGAACACAGGTGGTCGGCTGAATTCTAACTCTCTCTCTTTGCATCATGTACATGCATTTGATAGAAACTAGTTATGGTCACTAGTCCTGACATTAGTTAACACATGTGTACATTAAATACATATGGAATTATAAGTGTATGCATTTTTGAATGTGAAATGTCATGATTTGCAATTGAAGATGATAGTTACAGTTGGTGGTATCAGAGGATTCAAGCACATGCGGGGCAAACGTGCAAATCCCGGTGTGTATGACATCGTGGGGCCGACGAGCAAATCCCGAATGTTGAGTGCTCTGATAGGTACCAGCTATAGCCACGTTGTGACATTACAATCTGTGGTATTAAAGCTGATTTACAAATGAGAACAATGGGTATCACAATTATTGGTTTGACAAATGAATTTATATGTTACAGTTTTGGTATCAGAGAGGGCTCAAGTATACGCGGGGCAGATGTGCAAATCCCGGTATGTATGACATCACGGGGCCGAAGGGCAAATCCCGGTATGTATGACATCGCGGGGTCGAAGGGCAAATCCCGGTATGTATGACATCGCAGGGCCGAAGGGCAAATCCCAGATGTTGAGTGCTCTGATAGGTACCAATTGTAGCATTATAGATTTTGGAAGAAAAAAAATTGGCATCAGAGCAACATGATTTGTAAACACAATCGGTCGTTACAGTTTATTGGTATCAGAGCAAATATGAATACAGGCATTACATCAAGTGTCTAAATTGTCCTTTATGATTGCCCATTTGTCTGAGGATGAAAAGCAGTACTAAAATTCAACTTGGTACTTAAAGCCTGTTGCAAACTGACCCAAAATTGAGATGTAAATTGTGGATCTCTATCTGATAGAATGGACATTAGAACACCATGTAATATGACAATTTCATCCACATATTTCTTGGCTAAATGCTTAAGTGAACTACCCCATCAAATAGACAAAAAGTGAGCTCACTTAGTTAGTCTGTCAATGATCATCCATATAACATCATTCTTCTTCAAAGTCCTCAGTAACCTATGTACAAAGTCTATGGTTATTCTTTCCCATTTCCATACTGGAATCATTAATGGTTTCAATTTCTTAGCTAGTGCTTGATGTTCCATTTTGATCTGCTGAGAAGTCAAACATGTTGAAACATAGGTTGCTGCATCTTTCTTCATTTTAGGCCACCAAAATTGAGATCACAGGGTATTATACATCTTTGTCATTCCTGGATGCATGACATATAGAGAATTATGTGCTTCTTTTAGGATTTCTCTTTGCAAGTTATCAATGTTAGGCACACAAATACAAGAACCCAACATCAAGGCCTCATTTTGAATATCAAAATCTCTTGTCTCCCATGTTTTACCATTTCAATCATTCTATATAACTTTGGATCCTTGACCTGTGCTTCTTTAATTCGATCATGCAACATTCGTCTCACTTGAAAAGTAACGATCCATACCCCATTCTTTTGTATGTTTAGTTCCTTATTCATAGCTCGTAATTGCACTAAATAAGACAATGGAAATACCTATGAATGAGCTACACCGCTTCTTGATTTCCTGCTCAAAGCATCAACAACCACATTTGCCTTCCTTGGGTGATACTCAATGGTACAATCATAATCCTTTAGCAGTTCTAACCATTGCCTTTGTCTCATGTTTAATTTTTTTTAGCTCATCAAATACTTCAAGGTTTTGTGATCTATAAATATCTGAAAATTTCTATGTATAAGTAATGTCTCCATATTTTCAACGCAAACACAACAACAACAAGTTCTAGGTCATGTACTGGGTAAGATAATTCATAAAGTTTCAATTATCTAGATGCATATGCAATTACTTTACCATGTTGCATTAGAACACATCCCAAACCTTGATGAGATGCATCTTTATATACTACAAATCCTATATTACCAATAAGAATTACTAACATTGGAGCTGATGTCAATCTATTTTTTAATTTATCAAAACTATCCGACATGCTTTTGACCATTGAAATGGTATATTTTTTCTGAAGTAACTTAGTCAAATGAGCAGCTATAAGTGAAAACCCCTCAACAAATCGATAAAAATATCCAGCTAGTGCTAAGAAACTTTAGACTTCTGCAATATTCTTTAGGGTTTTCCATTTTACTATTGCTTCAATTTTGTTTGGATTCACCTCTATGCCCTTTTTAGAAACTATATGTCCTAAAAATAATGCATGGTCAATCCAGAACTCACACTTGCTTAATTTAGCAAATAGCTGTTTTTCTCTCAAAATTTGCAACACAATCCTTAAGTGTTGTTGATGCTCTAAATCATCCTATGTAAGCACTGGAGGCTGGGCATCACTCCTTGGAATGGTTTCCCATTAATCATATGTATCCCCCTGTAATAGCAACATTGCATAATCAAATTTTTCTTCTGGTGTGCATTTCATCAAATTAAAACCTCTGTGTTCTCTTTAGTCATGTCTCTACCACTAATGGATCTATGGTGCCATTAAAGTCAACTGCACCTTGTTTTCTTAATTTGTCATACCTTATCTCTCTTTGAATTTTTGGACCCTATACTATTAGTTCACCAATTCTATGTTGTGGTTGACCCTGAGATGTGTGTTGTGCATGAGGATGTGTCAGAGATCAAACTCTGTTAGTAAGTTGATCTCTTATTGGTTCACCAATTCTATATAGAATGCAAATCGGCTGATGCCCTATAGACATGGGTACTACCATGGCTACCCTATGCTAATGCCCTATAGACATATAAGACTATGTCATACAATAATGCAAAATAGTGCAAAAGTCATGTCATATTCATATGTATGTCCTTATGGAACCTATCCCTGCTCTGATACCAAAAACTGTAATGACCATTTTCATTTACAAAACTCATAACATTCATGTCTGAAAATATATACACATAAAGATTTAATCATCATACACATAAAATCCAATATGTATTTAATGTACATATATGTTAACTAATGTCAAGACTAGTGACCATAACTAGTTCCTATCTAAATGTATTTACATGACACAAGGAGAGGGAAAGTTGGAATTCAGCTGACGACCTATGGTTCATGTGTCTCAATGCAAAACTTTAAGCACCAAAGTGTTCAATCCTTATTCTTCGGTGTCTAAAAAATATAATTATGATTTGGTGAGTCACAACTCAATGAATAAAAATAATAGTCAGACTCTTATGGAACAACCAACATAAGAATATCATCAAGATACATTACAAGTATGACAATTGACTATGTAAATATAAGTGCAATAGATTTATTTTTGTGTCGTGACCATGAAAGGCAAACACTGCTCCCAGGAATTGATGTGATTCAAGTGACATTTGGTTTTGCTGGCCAACTTATAACAAGTGAACCATTTGATCCACAACATGTGCTAGTGGGACATATTAGTCCATCTGCCACGTGATTTGCAAGTATTTGACAAGCCGGTCATAACATCCTTTTAGTTTCATATGCAAGTGTTCATAACAATGGTATACCAAGTAATCATTAAGACCATATAATTCTCACTTGACTTGTATTCATATGTAAAAGGTAACAATTCAATCACATATACATGTTATAGGACATAACCACATCAGAAAATTATCACACATATACACATTAGAATCTAATTATCATTTTTACTCACCTTCTAGTGTAACCAACCTTTATGGTAGGTTTTCTTTAGGGCTTCCTCAAAGTTTTGAGATCCTAACATTTGATACATATATGGTTATAAGTATGCTAAAATGATTATGAATGTTTGGTATGCAACTATGACATGATCCATGCAAGTGGACCTTGTGTTTATGCGTGTTTTTCCTTATATGGTAGCCTGAGCTTGCTACACTCTCATTGCAATAATTCTAGATATACTTATCCAAATGACTTAATTCTTTTTTTTTTCAAATAAACTAGACACATAATGATATAACATATTCAAATTTCAGGCCAATATAAAACACACAGAAAAGAGGGTGAATTTTTGAATTTTTCTCTGTTTCAATGTCATCTCAATCTGAATAGGTCTTACATTCTTAGGTATATCTAAAATTGTACAAATCAAATTGAAAAACTGATTTTCCAAATGTTACAAAACTCATAGAGGAACATTGTTCATGTTTTACTCATTGTCTAATTCAGTCTATAAAATCACTAAAACAAATGACTAATCTGAGGGTGATCAGATTTTCAACATGGTGATAATAAGTTATAATAAAGGGGTAATATCTCAGAAACCATAAAAAATTTGGCAATAATATTTTACAGTAATGTAGACAATATATAAATTTACAACTTTCAAGTTTAACACATCAGCAAATTCCTAATCTATGGCTATCAAATTTTTTGAAAACAAAATTAAAAGACATGTGAGGTTTCATCCTAGTACAGGGCTAGTCACAATAATGAGACATATCTCTTTCCACACAAAAAATCAATCCAAATTGATTTATAGGTGTTCAGAGGGGATATAACCCTAAAAATATCATGTTTTACACTTTGTGAAAATCAGAACATAAGGCCATTAAAATATAAGAAAATAGAAAGATTGAGGTGATTTCGGTTGGTTCTGGACAAGCCCTAATGAAGGAGCCATAACTCCTCACACACACCAAATCAAGCAAAACTATTTTATATGAATTTAGATGAGGGATAAAGATACAACTTTTATACTTTTAACTTTCTCTAATTCATCTCATAGGGTTATGAAATCATGGGTACAAAATTCTGATATAACAATAAAATCAACATAATCGACTCTTGTTCTTTTGAATTTCAACTTCCATCCAAGAGTTCTACCTCAAATACTGTATAATTCTCACTAACAATGCATGATTAACATGTCATGAGGGGTTAATTTCATTTGAGAAGAAGATAAATTAAGTTACCTATTGTCCCATAACTAGAAATCCTTAGGTTTCCTCCTTAGGCAGCTCACTCTTCTCCCTCTCCTTCTTATTCTTCTTCTTCTTCTTCTTCTTCTTCTTCCCTTTATTTCTTCCTTAACTCTCTCTTTTTTTTACTGTACCTCACATTTAAGCTCTATATTCTGATCCTAAAGGGTCAAAAATTCCATTTGTAAACCCATTATAATAAGGTAAAATCATGGTGTTGTATTCCTATTGGTTGAAAGTTCACTTTCCTCTTTTAGTCCCTCTTCTTCACTCCTTTAAGCACCTCCAACCATCTCTTAATTCCTAGATGCTCCATATACTTTAAAATAAGCTCTACAACACCATTATTTATGATGCTATAACATGCACGCAACATAAAATAATTTGCGATGCAACTATACAAACATTCCATATATGTCCAAGTGTCTCAAATGCAATGGTGCATTTGTCATCATCGTGCTAATCTAATTCACGTATCTAAATAATCATTTATCCAATGCATATGTTCATGTGGGATTTCATATCATTTATGCAATGAATATGTTCATGTAA
This sequence comes from Omphalea diandra, assembly GCA_949677035.1. Lineage (NCBI taxonomy): Eukaryota > Viridiplantae > Streptophyta > Magnoliopsida > Malpighiales > Euphorbiaceae > Omphalea > Omphalea diandra. The sequence goes on along the minus strand of CATIWR010127238.1, from coordinate 19,720 downwards.
TAATTCCAATGAATGTGGATGGGGATATTACAATAGATATCATTGCCACACAGGCTCTTGAATGTTATTACCACACATGTTGTTATATATTATTGCCACACAGGTTATAGATATCATTGTCACACAGGCTATCAAATGTTATTGCCACACAGGCTATTATAGATTATGGGCACACAAGTTGTAGATATCATTGCCACACAGGCTATCGAATAGTGTGACTTGCCTATAACATATAATATTAGTCTTTCAACAAATTAACTATAAATCTAACAAAATTTCAACAATATAATGCCTAATAACAACACTCATAACTTTAACAGCTCATATCACCATATAATACCATTCTCAACACATACTCCTATTCTCAAGTCATAATTTATCAATGTCTCATTAAAATAAATAAATCAAGAGTATAACAATCTTTTCATCAATGTATTCCACAATAACATCACATTAAACAACATTTCATTCCATTGGGTATGTTCATGGCATTTAACCAATCACATGTATAGTACCATTAGCGATTTACTTACCTTCTCCTTTAAGCTTATTAAGTCGTGGATGGTCCTGACTTATTTCCACTATTATCTTCAATGCCTCAAGGACCTATTTTAATACACCAAATCAATCCATGATGATAAAAATAAGATTTTCATCTTGTTATACAAATATGCTCTAGTAAAATATCATGAACCTAATAGGTTATTTCTGTAATTACTTTTAACTCACAAATCCAAATGGCTAATTCTTTTTTTTTTTTCAATTAAACTAGACATATATGGGTACACCATATAAAAAATTGAGTCCAAAATATACACTACATAATTTATGGTCAATTTTATGAATTTGCCCTATTTCAATGTCATCTCAGCCTGAGTATGTCTTACATTATTAGATATATCTCAAATCTTATAGATCCAATCCCAAAAATGATTTACCAGAAGTTAGAGAACGCATAAAGGAATATTTTTCATGTTTTACTCATTGTCTAATTCAGTCTATAAAGTCACCAAAATAAATGACTAATCTCAGGGTGAGCAGGTTTTTAACATGTTGACAATCAGTCACAATGAAGGGGAAATATCTCAACAACCATATTAATTTTGCAAAAATATTTTATAGTCATGTGGATAATACATAAATATATAACTTTAAAGTTTTACACATCACCAAATTCTGAATTTGTGGCTATCTAATTCTTAGAAAATAGAATTAAAAGACTGACGAGGTTTCATCCAGGTACAGGGACAGTCAGTCAATGAACCATATCTCTTTTCACACAATACATCAATCAAAACTGCTTTACAAGTATTTATATGGGATATAACACTACAAATTTTATGTTTTACACTTTGCCAAAATCAGAATCTATGGCCATCAAAATATAATAAAGCAGAAAGACTTATGTGATTTCGGTTGGTTGTGAACCAGCCCTAATGAAGGAGCCATAATTCCTCACACACACCAAATCAAGCAAAACTATTTCATTTGTATTTATATGAAAAATAAAGCTACAACTTTCATGTTTTTTACTTTCCCTAATTCCTATTCTAGTGTTATGAAATTGTGGGTAGAAATTTTGCTATAACAATAAAACCAACACAATCAAGTCTTGTTCTCTTGAATTTCAACTTCCATCCGAGAGTTCTACCTTAAATACTCCATAATTCTCACTAACCATGCATGATTAACATGTCATGAGGAGTTAATTTCATGTGAGAAGAAGATAAATTAGTTTACCTATTTTCCCATAACCAAACCTTAGGATTCCTTTTTAGGCAGCTCAATCTTCTCCCTTTTTTTTTTTCTTCCTATTCCATCCTTTCTTTCTTTCTTTATTAGCTCTCTCTTTCTTCTGTTGTACCTCATGTCTAAGCTCTATATTCTGATCCTAAAGGGTAAAAAATTCCATTTGTAAACCTATTGTAACAAGACAAAATCATGGTGCTGCATTTCTATTTGTTAGAAGTTCACTTTTCCTCTTTTAGTTCCTCTTCTTCACTCCTTAAGCACCTCCATCCATCTTCTAATTCCTAGGTGCTCCTTATACTTTTAAATAAGCTCTATAACACAATTATTTATGATGCTATAACTTGCACACAACATAAGATAAATTTTCTTGCAACTATACAATCATTACATATACGTTCAAGTGTCCCAAATGCAATGTTGCAAGTGTCATTATTGTGCTTATATAATTCATATGTCTAAACAATCATTTATCCAATGCATATATTCAAATATAATGTAATTCAAATGCATATGATTTTAGTTGAGGATGTTGCATAAATACTCAAGAAGTTTGGCATGGATGGTTGCAAAGTAGCGAAAACCTCCATGAGTGGTACCATCAAGCTAGACAAAGATGAATCGGGTAAGATGGTAGATGAAAAGAGATATCGAGGTAAGATTAGATTTCTACTTTATCTTACTACTTCTAGACCAAATATCATGTTTATTGTATGCATGTGTGCTAGGTTCCAATCTTCTCATATAAAGTTTCATTTAAATGCTGTTAAGAGAATTTTTAAGTATTTGCATGGCACAATTCATTTAGGGTTATGGTATCCTATGGATTCATCCTTTAGTCTCATAGGATACTCGAATGTTGATTATACAGGTAGTTTAGATAGAAAAAGCACTTTCGAGACTTGCCAATTTATAGGAGAATGCCTAGTATCTTGATTTAGTAAAAAATAAGTGTTGGTTGCCTTATCCACCGCAGAAACTGAGTATGTTACTGCGAGGTGTTATTGCACCTAAGTCCTTTGGATGAAACAACAATTGAAGGATTTTGGCAAAGTGATTGATCACATTCTTATTAAATGTGATAACACTAGTGCTATTAATCTTTCTAAGAATCCCATCCAACACTTTAGGAGCAAAAACATAGATATTAAACACCATTTCCTTAGAGATCATGTGTAAAAGGGTGATGTTGTGTTAGAGTTTATTTACACAAATCATCAACTTGTAGATATTTTCACTAAACCTCTTAATAAAGAAAGATTGAACATCATTAAAAGGGAATTGGAAATACTTGATGGAAGTTCCCTAAAGTGAAAATTTTGATCTTATGTATGATTGATATGTGTGTTGATTGATTAATTGTATGTCTTGTGTTTTATGTATGACATATTCTAAGTGGATCACAATTTTGATTCTTTCAAAACTTATTTTCATTCCTATCCTAGCTAACTTATAATTCGTGGTCACTATCTTATCTTCACAGTCGCGAATTACAAGTCATAGTCACTCGGCTGTCAAACATCAAATCGCGATCGCGAGAATCAAGCTCTACCATAAATTTTGGTTAAGAATTTAAATTTTTGACTGTTGTAGTGCGTATTCCTAATGAAAATTTGTTCGTTACTCATATTTTTCAGAAATTGTGATCGCTATCCCGGAATTCGCGGATGCAAATTTGAGTAATTGTCAAGCCATTAAGTGATTTGACTGCCAACTATTTCCAACTATTCATAAATCAATTTCTAGTCATTTGTGTACCCCTTCAATGGCTATATAAATCCTCTAAATAGTGATTCTCATCACTTCATCCTACTCCAAAACTCTTATCCTTCTAAAGCTCTCAAAATCTTCCAATCTCTTCATCTTTTATAATGGCTCCCAAAATGATCTCAGGAGCAGACAAGGGCAAGGTTGTGGCTCAGCCATCTGGACCCTTTGCACTCCACTTAATGAAAGGCATCACTAAGGAGGAGAAATAGAGGTACAAAGCAAATTCTTCTAAGATCATCCTTCCCAACAAGATTCCTTATACTTATCTATTTGAGACCTTAGGCATCAATACAGAGATTTGTGCTTTCCTCTCCAACTTAGGCTGGAATGAGTTCATCTTTCAGGATAAACCCAGTTATGAAGAAATTGTGAGGGAATTCATGTGCATGGTCTAATTGAGTTGCAAAATTGATTCTCGAGTAGGGCAATAAGGGTTAGTATTTCGAGCTTTTAGTGATCCTTTTATATTACCTTTGAATAACTTTCCTCCCTCTTCAATATTCATGTCAGAGAAAACATTCCTTTTATCATCTCTGCATTTGATGTCATTTATTTTGAATTCTGGTCGAAAATATCTATTGAAACTAAACATGACCTTAGAACCTCATTGACCAAACACATTAAAATCCTACCTCATTGGATCCTCCATTGTATCATCACTTTTTTTGTACATGCTAGAGGTGATGGTAATGAGAAAGTATCACAAAAAGACTTGGCATTTCTTTTATGCCTTGTCAAAAATAAACTAATTCAAACTGGTCGATATCTTGTTAATGGATCGATCCACATGAGTACCAAACCCAAAAGCCAATTCCTTCAGCCTTCTCACATTATTGCGATCTATCACTTTGTAGGGGCACTCGATGAGGAAAATGAAAAATTCCTCAATAAGAAACTGCTTCTTTCTTAAAACTTTCTTGATCTCACTTACCTCATCAACACCAAAGCCATACACCCGAATACCTATACTTATACCCTAGGTGCTATTGGGGCCAAGAAAATGGAAAGCTCTTAAGCCTCTAAGAGAAACAGTCTCATCATTGAAGGAGCACCTCCAGTCCCCCCCTCCTCAACCAAAACCAAAATCCAAACTATCTCTTACAACCATTAACAAAAAATTGGACAAGCTGATGAGAATGAAGAAGAGGCGGTTCTTATTTCTGTCACATCTTCATAGTGACATGGTGGATTTACAAGAAAAGTTAGGTGTTCCTCCTTACCATCCTCTGGATTACACATAATTTAAAGACAACTAAGAAGAAGAGGGCATTGAAGAAGTTGAGGATGGAGATGAAACAAAAGGTGCCAATAATGATGAGGAAGTATAAGAAACTTCTGGAGATGATGATGATTGTCTAACTTTCTAACATAGTGATTCCTTATATTTTCTTTTTGTTTTCAAATGAAAAACTTGTGATCCCAGTTGTTTATAAATGAATAAGATATGTTTCTTTGCAATTCCATGTCTTATGTGATTAATGGTATTTACTTTTATTGTATTTTTATTTTTTGCTCCTTATGAACACTTATCTATTTGTTATGCATGTATTCTTTTCCCTTATGCACCCTCTTTTTGATCTTGCCAAAGGGGGAGAGATAGAAACAAAAAGTATAAGGGGGAGAGAAAATAACTTGCAAATAATAGCATAAGTTGAGGGGGAGTATCATACTTAAGTCTTTTTTTTTTTTTGAAATTTCACTTTGATTGATTGAATGCCATACTTAGGAAATTTTACCTTAAGCATTCATTGAATCATATTACACTCCAAATTCACATTTCTGCATTCCCTTAGGATCAATCTAAGTTGTCAAATTAAAAAAGGGGGAGATTGTTGGACTAGGATAGTTAATCCTAAGTCTTGGACCTCTTTTGATCTTGACAAAAGAGATTGATAAATCCTAATGTTTCAATTAAGTGTTGTTTGCAAATTTAAGTTAGTTTTTCAAGTGAAAGTTAGATGAAGTTCATAATCTTCAAGAAGGCAAAATTCATCCAAATTTGCGATCAGAGACTTATAATTTGCGACCGCAAGTTAGCTCAAGAACAGGATGAAACCAGGCAAGATGAATTCGCGGGCATCATCACTGTCATGAGTCATCCAAAGATGGGAATGACAAAGTAACAAACGAATTCGCGGTCAGTCTTGCGTCTCATCCACGATCGTAAATTTCATAGTGACTAAGGAGGGAACCAAGTCCACAACCATAATATTTAAGTGTCTCAGGTATCTGTTAAAGAACAAAATTTGAGAGGGCGACATTTTGGATAGTGACCGCGATTCAAAAGATGAAGATTATCTTTCAAACAGAAGAATTCATGTCTTAAGTTGCGCCCTCTTTAAAGAATAATTTCAATCGTGACTTTTATGGGCAATTAGAAAGCAACGACCATATTTTATTGATGGACCAATGAGAAGATGACACGTGGACTAGCCATTAGACACAAACAGGGTTTTCCACAATAATTTTTGGCTCTGGTATGGAAATTGAAAAGTCATGACTGTGAATCCTCAGTAGCGACCGCGACTGCAACTCTTGCCTATTATGGAATTAATGTAGAATCTACTTAGCATGATTTGGAGATTTAATGAGGTTCATAGTGTAACATCTCTTTGGTGGGTATAAGATATAAATACTCCACTAAGCATATGTAAATGCAAGAGAATTCATTAACTTATAACAAAACTCTTGCACTTTTGCTACTCATTCTTTCTATTCTTTAAGTGATTGTTTAGTGTTAACATAAACACCAATTGTAATAGGTTTTAGTGTGAGCCTATAAAAACACTAGAGAAAGGTTTTAATGTGAGCCTGTGAAAACACTCAAGAGAGGTTTTAGTGTTAACCTTAGAAAACACTTGTAAGAAAGGTTGTTGTATGAGCCTTGAAAACACAAAATGTAAAAGTTAGGTGTGAGCTTGGAAACACCATTTTAAGCGAGTGAAACACCCAATTACAGAGAATTAGGGAATAGTGTAGGGTTTACTATACTTGAACCATTATAAATCTTGTGTCTTCTCTTCTACTCTTCTTTATCCTCAATTTATTTTTTTTTAAAATACCAATTCAATCCCCCTTCTTAGTGCCAAGGGCCAACATGATCATAGTTCTATAATTATTAATATATGATCTTAAGCCAACATTTATTGGGCATTCATGAACTAGACAATATTCAAATAATATATGTTAAATTCTTAAAGGCTTGTTCATATATTACTACTAGCGTAATAATAGTTATTTAATTTATTTAAATAATTCTTAAGATAAAGCATGTTGAATGCACTTTCAAAGGTGGCTTTATCTATTAAATCAAAATATTATTCCTAAATGCTCCTAGTGAATATACTATTAATACAAGACATTGATAGCATTGTTGAGATTGGAACATGTATGCTCTTTTCTTAAGGGTTAAGAAAGCTATTAAAAAAACCAATAAAGAATAGCCATATGAAATAATGCCTATGTATCTATGGCATATTCTTATAAGTGGTGTGTAACTAGTCCTTAAAATACCATAGTATCTTGTTAAGGTAATCTTATACTTTAATTTATAACTTTATGTGTCCTAGCCATCGGTCACTCATAAGGTATATTTTGGATATATTACATGATATTGATGGAGACAATGAGTGTTCAACATGATCTTGATAAAGATAATGAGTGTTTAAGAGAGGATTAATTGACCTAAGCATTTAGGGCATATCCAATGTGTATGTGTGATGATTTTATGATATGGTTATGTTTTATTACATGCGTATGTGATTGAATTATGACATTTTATAAATGAATACAAGTCAAGTGATAATTATATGATCTTAATGATTACTTGATATACCATTGTGAATGAACACTTGCACATGAAACTAAAAAGATGTTGTGACCGACTTGTCAAACACTTGCAAATCACTTGGAAAAGGGACCAATATGTCCTATTAGCACATTTTATTAATAAAATAATTCACTTGTTATATCATGGCTAGAAAAATGAAATGTCACTTGAATCACATGAATTCTAGGGAGCAGTGTTATGCCTTGTAAGGTCATGACAAAATTAATCTATTGCATTTGCACTTAAATAAACAATTCTTATACTTTTAATATATCAAGATGATATTTGATTGTTGGTTGTGCCAAAAGAGTCTGATTATTGATTTTATTCATTCAATCATGATTCACTAAATTGCAATTATGTTTTTTAGATACTAAAGCATAAGGTTTGGGTATTTTGGAGCATAAATTTTTACATACAGACACATGAAGTATAGGTCATCAGCTAAATTCCAACTCTTTATCTCCTCGTGTCATAGACATATACCTCAATAGGCATTAGTTTGTTGCTACCAACATTAAGTGGGTTAACATATTTGTACATTAAATACATATTAGATTGTGTATGAATGATGAGTTAACCTTTATGCATATGAATTTTTGGATATGAATGCCATCATCAGTAAATGAAAGTGGTTGTTACAATTATAATATTCTATATCTTTTATATATTTTCTTCTATGTTTGAATAAGTGTGTTTGTGGTGTTTTTAAGCTTTTTGGTGATGGAATGGATGAAGTTTAGTGTTAATATATGATGAAAGGTAATGTTATCTTCAAAAGGAGTTTTAGATGTACTTGAAAAGTGTAGGTTACTCTTCCTAGTTCTTCATGCTTGATGGTTTATGAAATGATTATTAGTGTTCAAATATTCTTATTTGAAAAGGAAATTAGGCTTGAATGGTGCTTTACAACTTAGTTGCACTAAAGGCAAAGTTGATGTCTTAATGAACCATATAAGTGTTCTTATGTAACTAGCTTGATTTTGCAAGGAATATTGATATTACATGAGTTTTTTTTAACCTTGTTTGATAGTCTATACTTATGATTAGTGATGAATATATGATGGCAAGGAGTGTCCTTGAGCACTGACATGTTAATTAAAGTTAAGTTATTACATTTACAAATGTACAAACATTGATCAATATGTGTGTAATTGCTAGGTGTTATTAGAGATTGTGATACCGATAAAGACAAGTAGAGTTTGTGCATTTTGCGAAAGAGATATAGATTAAAGTGAGTAGATATTCTACACCTCCTCAAGTAACCTCATGTTTTCAAAGCTTAACATTCATGCATCATGCAAACTATGTTTTAATGTAATCAATGTTTAATGTAAGTTATGACTATGATCAAGTATTTTTTTACATGCATTTTTAAATCTGAATTTTTATGATTATAAATAACTTGAGGCACATTTTTAATCCCATATGCAATGATTATGATGATGATATGTGAAAGCAATGATATTGTCTTTGTGTATTGGTAATTTCAAGGATGATGTAAGGATTTCATTGATACATGGCTAGCTATGTTTGGATTGATAATGTGATAAGTTAATAATGTTAAATGAAATGAATGCATACATGACATGGCTGGTGAGGAAACACTTTCGTGTAAGAGAATAATGCAACTTGTGGGGCAATTCTCCTATGAGAGATTAAATGTTCAGCCTACTGGTAAAGAAACTCTAATGGAGTAAGGATTGGCTTATAGGAAGGAGAGGAAGTCTACCACAATGTCTTAAGTAAGGTTTAACCTTAGACTTAGATTGCCTTGTTTGCTTATATGATATGTGATGATGTGAGTAAAAGGTTTTAATTATTGCATTGCATACTTATATATGTATAATATTTTTATGTACGATGTTTTAGCTTTAGGGGGAATGGGCCTATCTATTCATTGAGTATGAAAGGCTCACCTCGACTAGTTGACTATTATAAATTCTATACAAAAGGCTTAATATGAGGAAGGCTAGGATCTCAACATGTTTTGAGTTTTGTTTGTGGATGTATATATGTATATATTATGAACCTTATAGTATTAAGACTTATGGACTTATATAAATTCTTAGTAATTACATTACTTGGCAAGCTTCTACCTATATTTTGTGGGAGGATTTTCCTCGTTTACATGATGCAAAATGATATATAGAATTTATGTGTAATACAAATATAATGGTGATGAATTTGAAATGGATATAGAATTAGTGAATGATTTTATGAAAAGATTATAAATTAATTGGTTTGCTACTTGTTTATAGGACCATAGTTATCCTAAGCACCTAACATCAACTCAGTCTAGAGGTAGGTCATGATAGAATGGTATTAAAGCACCCAATTTATATGGTCGAACCTATGACACTAGCTCATGCAAGAGCTATTAAGGCTATAACAAGTTAAGTGTAGTATACAATCCATCATGTCTTTTAGATGTTTAGTTGGGATTAGAATTTTGTATACTGTTGTGTTTCCTCATTTTGTTAAAGTTAAGTGGTAGGATGAGTATGCATGTGTTTAAATGATGTCATGTCTATGTGATGATGATTTACCTATGATAATTAGAATCATGTTTTATTTTATATACTAACCACCATTCTTTTAAGGATGAGTGCGTGTTAAAAATTAGCTAGATTGCATGGTAAGCAATTATAAGAGGCATAAGGCTCAGCTATAATGCCAATTCCTACACTTGTAGCTGAACCTACTATTAGCAGTGGAAGGGTGCTACTAGAGGCTTTCATCAAGGTAGAAATGAATCCTAACCATTGGAGGAGAACTACAATGAGAATGCAGTACTTGGAGTTGATCTTGATGCCACTTTAATTAGGATGCAATAAGTACTAGAGCAAATATCAGAAAGGCTAACTTAGGTAACACCTACTCCATAACCTACTCTAATTGCTAAATGAGGACACTTAGGAGTAGTTGATACTATCAAGATGTACGAGTACCTCAACCTCAAACCTCTAGAATTTATTGATGGTAGTGATCCTTTTTAGTACCTCTTGATAGTGAATAAATTGATTGATGCTTTGAGCGTGACTAACTGGGAGCAATTGAGATGGCATGGTTTACCCATTATAGGAGTTAATGGAGTGGTATAAGAATAATATCACATGTTTTTTAAGGAATTAAACATGGGAGTAGTTCTCTATACTTTTTTTTGGATTGGGCCTTTCTAGATAGGGAACAAAAAGTGAAGTTCAAGATGCTAAAATAAAGAAAGGATGAGAGTATGTATGTGTTCACAGAGAAGTTTGAAATGCTAATTCAATTCATGAGTGACACTTATAGCATAAAGAAAAAGAAGAATAAAGATATGTGATGAGAATGAATGACACTATAAGTTATTAAATGTTGTGATTTGCCAATACAAGCTCTAGGAGCCAGTAAACATAGCTATAAGTGTGGAGACTAGGTTACTTCTTAATGGCAAGAATAAATTGATAAAAGACAAAAAACATAAGGTAAGTGACCTTTCAGATTATGTTAAACCAGGTGCCACTAATACAACTACTGTAGAAGGTGTGGAGTTCACTGAAGGTACTAATAGAGGTAAGAAAAGATGACCAACTCTTAGGTTAGGAAAGAAGAGAAAATGAAACAATTTTACAAGTCTTTAGTATAGTTATCTAAGGTCCAGAGGGCATCTAACTCTAGGATATGACCTCTTACTTGTTAGAGTTGTGGTAGAGCTCACATGAGGTAGTGTATGTTTGGAACTAATGCATGCTTTAGGTATGGTCAACCAAGCCACGTAGCTAAGGATTACCCTAACATTTAAGACTGACCTTCTTTTCCCTGTATGACCTAACTTATCCTAATGCAATCAAACATGTCAATTTCCCTGGCCATATCTTAGCCAAGAGGTTAGTATTCCAGTCGAAGATTTCAAGGAGGTAGAGGCAGAGGTTATAGCAATTGAAGAGGTGGTAAAGGGTCTATTCCATATAATTATAATCCTCAGGCCTAAGGATAGCTAAGCTAAGTCCATATCTTTAATATGGCCTAACAAGAGGCCTAGACATCCAAAGTAGTGGTATTAGGTACATTATCTATATGTGGGATTAACACTCTTCTATTGTTTGACCCTGGGTGCTATTCATTCTTTTGTATTAGCTAATTTAACATTAAGGATGAATATGGCATGTCATAAACTAAAAAGCCCATTATTTGTTAATACTTATAAGACAACTTGTTACGACTGAAATGTGTTATATGCCAAGTCCTATCTCTATCAAATGAGATGTGTTCCTGCAAATTTGGTGATTATTAGTGTGCTAGATTTTGATATCATTCTTAGTATGAATTGACTAGCTACACATTATGCCAAGGTTGATTGTAGAGAAATAATTGGGTGTTGTTTCTTAAACCTGGGGAAGTAGAATTCACCTTTCAAGGTGGCAAGACATCTACTCCTTCTAACCAAATATTTGCCATATGTGCATGTAAGATGTTGAGACATGGATGTGAGGGACACTTAGCATTGGTAAAGGATCTTGAAATGGACAAAAGTACACTAGAGACAGTACTAATGATGAATGAATTCCTTAATGTCTATACTATGAAACTGCCAAGATTACCAATAGAAAGGGAAATTGAATTTTGCATTGACTTAGTCTCTAAACCAAAATAAATATCCGAAGCATCATACATAATGGCACCGACAAAATTGAAAGAGTTGAGAGACCAATTGTAGGAACTATTGCATAAAGAATTTTTACGTCTTAGTATTTCCTCATGGGGTGCTCCAGTACTATTTGTGAAGAAGAAGGATGGGAGATTAAGGTTATGCATCAATTACATAGAGCATAATAAGCTTATGATTTAAAATATATATTTGTTAACTTGACTTTTGATGATCTATTTGATCAATTGCAAGAGTCCAAATACTACTTAAAAATTGATTTGAGGTTGGCTACCATCAATCAAGAATCAGGGATCAAAATGTAGCTAAAACTGCCTTCCATACTCGATATGGGCATTATGAGTTCCTAGTTATGCCATTTGTACTCACTTATGCACTAACAATGTTTATAGACTCGATGAATCAAGTGTTCTAACCTTTCCTATACTGATGTTTTATTATGTTTCTTGATAATATCTTAGTTTATTCTTAAAGTGTAGAGGATCATGCTTATCATTTACAATTAATACTGTAGAACTTGAGGGAATACAAGTTATATGCCATATTCTCCAAATGTGAATTTTGGCTTACCAATTTACATTTCCTTGGTCATATAGTATTTGAGGAGGGTTCAGAAGTAGATCTTAAGAATACTTAGGCAGTAGAATAATGGCCTAAATCTAACATAGTTGTAGAAATCAAGAATTTTTTAGGATTAGCTTGCTACTACAAGCATTATGTCTAAGATTTCTTTAAGATTGCATCACATATGACTTGACTAGCTCAAAAGAATCAAGACTTCATATGGATTGATGACTTTGAAGCTAATTTCTAATATCTAAAGAACATGTTCATTTTAGCTCCCATTTTAGCCTTGCCATCTACTAAAGAGAAGTACATTATGTATTGTGATACTTTTAGAATAGGTTTTGTGTGTGTACTAATGCAAAATTGGAGGGTGATTGCATATGCCTCTCGTTAGCTGAAACCACATGATAGAAAATATGGTGCCCATGACTTGCAGATGGCAGTTGTTATTCTTACTTTAATGAATTAGTAACATTATTTGTATAAGGTTGCTTATGAGATCTTCACAAATCACTAAAACCTTAAATTCATCTTTAAACAAAAGGAGTTTAACCTTAGAAAAAGGTGACTGATGAAAGTGCGTAGTGATTCTAACTACACCATAGAGTACCACTCAAGTAAAGCTGATGTTATGATAAATGCTTTAAGTAGAAAATAGATGGGAACCTTAGTTCATATATAGGTATATAAGAGACCTATTTTATGATAAGTGTAACAATTCTCTCATCTAATATTAAGTTATAATTGATAGAGCTTGGCCTATTTTTGGCTTAATTTATAGTTAAACCTTTATTGATAGATAAAATTGTTTAAGCTCAACCATGAGACCTTAAGGGTAAAACTAGCTAATGTAGTTCAATAGGGAACCACCCTTGATTTTAGGTTTGACCAAAAAGATGTTCTATATTATGGCAAGAGATTATGTGTTCCTAGAGGAGGTGAGGAGCTGATTAGAAAGGCTCATAATTCATCATATAACATTTATTAAGGAGCCATTAAAACGTACCAAGATCTAAAGGAAATGTATTAGTTGATAACCATGAAGAAAGACATAGCTCAACATGTGATCACATGTGAGATTTATCAAAAGATCAATATTAAGCATAAAAAAAAAAAAAATCTATAGGTATGTTTAATCCACTATAGATCCTTAAGTGGAAATAGGAGAACATAACTATGGACATTGTCACTAGGTTGCCTATTATTTATAATAAGCAAGATTATTATAGGTAATTATTGATAGATTTATTAAGACTACACACTTCATACTAATAAGAACTTCATAGTCAATGGACAAGTTAGCACAACTTTATGTATATAAGATTGTGTGTCTTCATGGTGCTCCCATGTTGATTGTGTTGAATAGAGGTATAAAGTTTATATCTCAATATTAGAGGGTTTATAGAAAGCTATAGGTACCAGGCTGGATTTCATTACTGCTTTCCATCCTCAAGCTGAACAAATAATTCAGATGTTAAAGGATACATTACAAAAGTATGTGCTTAGTTATGGCGGATCATGGAGGAAGTATCTACCATTGATTGATTTTTCCTACAACAACAACTATTATGCTAATGTGGTATGACACCATTTGAGGCTTTATATGGCTATAAATGTAAGAACCCGATTTATTAAAAGGAAGTTCAAGAAGCAAAATTAGCAGGACCTAAGATGTTTAGACTTACTAACCATGTTATGCCATTGATTAATGAGCGACTTAGGATAGTTTTGAGTTAACAAAAGAGTTATATTGATCTTAAGTGTCAGGATGTTCAATATTAAAAAGGTGATTATGTCCTTCTCAAAATTTCTCCTATGAATGAAATTCTATGCTTTGGTAAGAAATGGATGTTAGGTTTTTACTGCATTAGACCCTATAAGGTTGTCCATAAGGTGGGAAGAGTATCTTATCAGCTAGAATTACTATAAAGTTAGTAAAGATTCATCCAATGTAATGTATATCAATATTAAGGAAATTTGTTTTAGATCACTCTTGAGTTATAACTGAATTAGATTTTGAACTCACTCTAGATTTAACATGTGAAGAATAGCCAATGCAAGTTATTGACACTCGAATAAAAAAATTAAGGACTAAAGAGATCCTGATGGTTAAAGTCCTATAAAACCACCATAATTTAGAGAAATGTAGGTGGAAAATTTAGGAAGATAGTTTTCAATGGTTCCCATGTATTTTCCTGTAAGTTATATAATTGTTTATTCATGGACAAGTTGTTAAATTTAGGGAGTTTTGTAAGGTTTAAAGTGTGCTTGTATTATTTTGGCATAAGGCTCAATACATAGTTTCCTTATTTTGGTATTGTTGCTTACATTTGTTTAAGATATGATTAATGTGTGCACCTAATGTATATGTAAATTACATGATAATGATGTGTTTTAGGTGATTTTTAAATGTCTAGAGTTTGTATTTAAAGTATCTTGAAAGTAGAAAGAAAGAGTTAGATAGTTGCTTAATTGTTTGTCTTGATATCGTTGCCTATGCTTTTCTAATGTGTGCTTAATATATGTACCTATAACATTTAAGTGACATGATAATATGGTGTTTTATGAGTATTAAATGTCTAGAGTTGGTATTTGAAGTTTATTTGAGGATGGAAGGAAGAGTTGGAACCGAAGCTTCCATAAGTTGTTTACTTTAAAAGATGTACTTTGGTGGACTTTAGAAACATTTTTGGCAATATATTTTTATTATAAATTAATTATTAAACAATGAGGATTAATTTCTAAATACGAAATGCATGAAAGATAAGATCAACTTTTAGCAATCGAACCTTAATTGGTAGTCAAAAGCGTTTAATTTTGTTAAACAAAAGTATAGTCATTTTGCACCTTTCTAACTGTCTCACCTCCTTATTCTCTTTATTTCAAGACATTAGATTTATTCAATTTTTATTAGTCCAAAACTCACCCAGACCTTTATAAAATGTTTCCTTCATCCATGGCCACTAAATCAAGTTTGTTCATCCATCTTTTTCTATCTTTCAAGCAACTTTGAGATTTTCTCCTACCTATTTCATAAAAATTGAAATCTTCCATATCTCTTGTATATTTTTTCTATGCTTGAATTAGTGTGTTTATGGTGTTTTTAAGCTTTATGGTGGTGGAAGAGATGAAGTTTGGTGTTAGTATGGCATGAAATGTGATGTTGTCTTCAAAAGGAGTTTTAGATGTCATTGAAAACTATGGGATGTTCTTCTTTGTTCATCATGTTTGCTGGTTTATTAAATAATTATTAGTTGTATAATATTCTTATTTGAGGAGGAAATTAAGCTTAAAGGGTGTTTTACACCTTAGTTGCACTAAAGACAAAGTTTATGTCATAATGAACCATATAAATGTTCTTATGAAACAAGCTTGATTTGCAAGGAATATTGATATTAAATGAGTTTCGTTAGCCTTGTTTAATACTTTATAAAAATGATCGGTGATGTATACATGATGGAAATGACTATCCTTCACAAAGTTAAGGTAGAGATAACATTGACACATTAATGAAAGTTAAGTTATTTCTTTTACAAATGGACTTAGTTTGATTGATATATGTGCAATTGTTATGTGTTACTAGAGATTGTGATATTGAACAAGACAAGTAGGATTTGTGAATTTCATGAAAGAGTTATAGCTTGAGGTAAATAGATTTTCGTAAACCTCCTCAAGTAACCTTATATTTTCAAAGCTTAACATTCATACATCATGCAAACTATGTTCCGATGTAATCAATGTTTAATATATAATTTATGACTATGATTATGTTTATATTTATATGCATATTTAAGTATGAATTTCTATGTTTATAAATGACTTAAAATATATGTTTAATCCCATATGCATTGATTATGATAATGATTATGTAAAAGCAATGATATTGCTTATGCATGTTGGTGATTTGAAGGATAATATGGGGATTCCATTAATACATGGCTAGCTATGTTTGGATGAATGATGCGATATGTTGATAATATTAAATGAAATGAATGTATGCATGCATGATTGATAAGGAAACTCTCTCATGCAATGGAATTGCATAACTATTGAGGTAACTCTCCTATAAGAGATGAAATGTTAAGCCAAATGGTCAAGAAACTCTCATAGCATAAGGATTGGTTCAGGTGAAAACATTGCCTTGATTAAGGTTTCCCTATGGACTTAGTTTGCCTTGATTACTTATATGATATGTGATCATATGAGTGAAAGGTTTTAATTACTTGCATTGCTTACATATATATGTATAATGTTGGCCTAGGGTACCAAGAAAGAGGGTTGAAATGGTGGTTGATTAAAAATTAAAATGGAAGGTTAATGTGTTTAAGAGATTAAGAAGAAGATGAGAAAAATCAACACAAAGGTTTATAGTGGTTCAGGTGTTAACAAACCCTACATTCACTTCCTAATTCTTCATAATTAGGTGTTTTACTCAACTAAATTGATGTTTATAAACTCATACCAAACTTTTACAAATTGTGTTTATGGTTTATACAAAAACCCTTACACCTTGTGTTTTCTAGGTTTACACAAAAACCTCTCACAAGTATTTTGTATAGGTTCACACTTCAACCATTTACAAGAGTTTTGAATTTAGGCTAACCCTCAACCTCTTACAATGGTGTTTATTGTTCACACCTAACAATCAATAACACATAAATGAGAATAAAAGAAATGAGTAGCAAATTGGTAAGGGTTTGGTTACAAATTAATGAATTCTCTTCCATTTACATTTGTTTGATGGAGTATTTATAGGTCACAACCACCAAAGAGATGTTGCTCTAAAACTATCAACAAATCTCCAAGTTGTGATAAGCAAATTTTGCATTAAATGCTTGTTAGGTGGAAGTTCCAGTCGCTGCTACCATTTTGCAGTCGCAAATTTCCAATTTGCATCGAGAAGCTGAAAATTGCAACAAAGAATCCCTTCCTGTGTCTAACAGTTAGTCTACGTGTTAGCTACTCATTAGTTATCCAAGAAATGCTGTCGTTGTGTTCTACCTGCTTCTTAAAAGTCATGGTCACGAGTTGTATTTGCCTTAGGTGCGACTGAGACTACGAATTACTATGCTTCAAGAGGAAATTACAACTTTTTGAGTTGCAATCATGACTATGAATTCACTCTTACAATTTTTGATCTTCAACTGATACCTTGGACACTTGGCGTGGTGTGGGTATGACTTTGGTTCCCTTATTTGTCACTATGAAAGTCGCGGTCATGAACTAGATGTTATACACACCACGAATTCCTCTGTGACTTAAGCTCACTTTCTTCGGCTAGGTCACGGCTATAAATTCACCCTCGAATTCCTCTGGCCTAGCTTCATTCAACCTTATTACATATTCGCGATCGCGATTTAGGATAAACACACCATAAATTTGATGAACTTCTCAAGGTTGGAGATTTTAAATTCCATGCAACTTCCAATGAAAAAACCAACTTAGAATCTGCAAAACAACATTTAATAAAAGTATTAGAGTTAATCAATCTCTATTGCAAAGATCAAAAGAGGTTTATCACTTAGGTTTAACCAACCTAGCCCAATAATCTCCCTTTTTTTTATTTTGACAACTTAGATTGATCTTATGGAAAGTCAAAGCATGAGTTGTGAAGTTGGGATGGTTAATGATGAAATGATCAACTAATGCTTAAAGAAATTCTAGTCAATGATCAAGGAAATTCTAAGTACTAAAAAAATGCTCCCCCTCAATTTATGCCTATCTTTACTAAACTATTTTCTCCATATAATTCTCTCACCCTTTGTTAAGATGAAAAAAAGGGTGAATGGAGAAGATCAAATAAAACACATAAAGATGAGATAAAGTGATCATAAGCAGCAAATATTAACTCATAAAATCATAAAAATTGCAATCACATATAGTAAATATCAATCATAACATAGAAAAAAAGAATTGCAAATTCAAAATTTGATAGGAACTAGTTATGGTCACTAGTCCTAACATTAGTTAACACATGTGTACATTAAATATATATGGGATTATATTTGTATGATGAATAAACCTTAATGTGTATGCATTTCTAAACATGAAACGTCGTGATTTGCAACGGAAGACGATAGTTATAGTTAGAGGTATCAAAGGATTCAAGTACACGTGGGTCAGACGTTCAAATCTCGATGTGTATGACGTTGCAGGGCTAACAAGCAAATCCCGAATGTTGAGTGCTCTAATAGGTATCAACTGTAGCCACGTTGTGACGTTACAATTTGTGGTATCAAAGTTGATTTACAAATGAGAACAATGGATGCCACAGTTATTAGTTTGACAAATGAATTTAGATGTTACAGTTTTGGTATCAGAGAGGGCTCAAGTATACGCGGGGCAGACGTGTAACTCTCGGTGTGTATGACATCGCGGGGCTGACGGGCAATTCCCGGATGTTGAGTGCTCTGATAGGGACCGATTGTAGCATTATAGATTGTGGTAGAAAAAAAACAAAAACTGGTGTCAGAGCAAAATGATTTGCAAATATGAATATGGTCGTCACATTTAGTGGTATCAGAGCAAATATGAATACGGTCGTTACAAGTTAGTGGTATCAGAGCAGGGATAGGTTCAATAGGGACATACATATGAACATGACATGACTTTTGCACTATTTGTATTATCATATGACATAGTCTTATTTGTCTAGTTCCTATGGCTCACCAAGGAGAGAGGAGTCAGCCAAATTGCATTCCATATAAGCATCATGCCAATCATTAAGAGATCAAACTATTGATAGAGTTAGATCTCTTACACATGCTCATGCATAACACATATCTTATGGGTAGCCACAACATAGAATCAATGAACCATTAGTGCAGGGTCAAGAAATTCAAAGAGAGACAAGGTATGATAAACTAAGAAAATAGGGTGCAGTTGACTTCAGTGGTACCACAGATCCATCAGTGACAGAAACATGGCTAAAAAGAACATAAAGAGTTTTGAATTTGATGAAATGCACACTAGAAGAAAAGTTTGATTATGCAGTATCGCTATTACAGGGGGATGCATATGATTGATGGGAAACCATTCCAGGGACTAATGCCCAGCCTCTAGTGATTACATGGGATGACTTTCTTCGTGAGTTCAATAACAATTACATGCCATAAATATATAAAGATGATAAGAGAAGATAGTTTTTGAACCTACAG
>CATIWR010127235.1:0-17134 GCA_949677035.1 Omphalea diandra | reverse complement strand
ATTGTGTGATTCTAGGTC
The DNA here is from genome assembly GCA_949677035.1 of Omphalea diandra. Lineage (NCBI taxonomy): Eukaryota > Viridiplantae > Streptophyta > Magnoliopsida > Malpighiales > Euphorbiaceae > Omphalea > Omphalea diandra. Next base: position 17,116 of record CATIWR010127235.1, on the reverse strand, counting down.
AAATTGGAAACCGCTTGTAGGCAAAGGAAATAGAAGAGAGAGCAGCAAACACACCCATACTGATGATGATGAATTGGACCCTATGGACCCAAGCTCTTATTCAGATGCTCCCCGTGGTGGCTGTTATGTGATACATATTTTGGTTTGATTGCACCAACAGGATTAAGTTCATCAATGAATTTCAATTTGTAGTGCTAAATCATTTAACTTTAATTTTATTTCAACAAATAGTCAATGTTATGATATGCCTATAATGAACACGGTAAATAGTTGAAAAAATATAAACCGCGTATAGCCTATTTTTAATTGAAAAAATAGATGAGAAAATTTTATTTGTTTATCACAAAAGAATATGGAAGGTTTGCCAAAATCTAGCAATGATGAGTTTTTTGGAACAGAACTGAGGTCAAATGATATAAACCGCGTTATGAAGTTCTCAATTCGTATGCTGAGTTTCAGAAATTTCTCAAGATGATCAACAATAAGATAAAGATTTAATCTTTAAATTTCAACTAAACCTCTAGAAAACATGTTTCTGGCAATCTAAGTTATAAAAATTTAAAGTTAATTCAAATCCCTAAATTGACTAAGCAATTCAAATATTAGAATTAATCAATTTATGAAATTACTAAATCTTCACTTAACAATTTCACCAAATTTTTTCAAGAACTCAAGAAAAGAATAAATCTCACCAAAACTTTTAATTATCAGAAAAACTACTTACAAACTCGTTTTTAGAGCTTTTTAAAGGCTTACAAGGCTTAAACTTATATAAATCCTAATAAAAGATGAAAACGAATATTCCTAAGATATTTATAAATACAATAGGACTTGTATTCGTTCCTAATTACTAGTTTCTTTCTAAAACTAACTAATTAATCTTTTCCTCATTAAACAAGGACAATATTAAAGTCATATGAGTGGCTAATAAAGAATTTGGGATTACAAAAATTTTGTGCCAAAAATCTTTCGAAGTTGCATGGTTGTGTTGCCACATTTGCCAAAGGATCTCAAAGATGCACAACCATATGCACAGTCGTGTCGCAACTTTCTGCTAGAAACGGGTGTCAACCTTCGATGACGCACAGCCATACGCACGACAGTGTTTCAACTTTCTGCCTCATTTCTTCTCTCTATGAATTGGGCTCCATTTGAACGAAACTAAGCATTCCTCTTGAAGACTTCATGCTCTGATCCTTTTGCATTTGGTCTTCACGCAATCGATTATCTTTTTGAGCCAATCTTTTTGCAATTTCTCCTTGCATGGAAGCTCCAGTCATTGCTTAGACCTTTTACATCATTCCCTCCTTCCTCAAGAGGGTTTCGTGCTTGAATCAAAACCTTCATTAAAGTCAAAATGAGATAAATCAGCAACATTTAAACGTAGCACTAACATTATAATCACTAGACAAGTCTACTTTATAAGCATTATCATTAATCATTTCTAAAACTTGAAAAGGTCCATCTCCTCTAGGATTGAACTTACCTTTTCTAAGATTAAGAAATTTTTCTTTTCTAAAGTGTATCCAAAGCCAATTACCTGGTTCAAATACAACTTTAACTCTATCTCTATTTGCGTTTTTAACAACTTTTTTATTCTTTTTTTCTATGCATAAACGCACTTTTTTATGCAATTGCTTAACAAATTCGACCTTCTTTTTGCCTTCCACATCAATGCACAAATTAGAAGGAATATGGGTTAAATCTAATGGACCTAAGGGTCTAAAGCCATTAATAATCTCAAAATGACAATAGTGTGCCGAAGAATGTACACTCCTATTATATGGAAACTTGATGTGTGATAAACACTCTTATAATTTTAAGTTTTTTTTAATCAAAACTCTCAAAAGTTGCCCTAAAGTCCTATTTATAACTTCAGTTTGACCATCAATTTATGGTGACAAGTAGTAGAAAATAACAATTTAGTTCCCTACTTTTCCCACAAAGTTTTTCAAAAAAAAAAAATCAAAAATTTAATTTCCCTATCACTAACAATATATTTAGGCATATCATGCAATCTTATAGTTTTTTTGAAAAACAAATTTGCAATGCTAATGGAATCAACAGTTTTATGACATGCAATAAAGTACGCCATTTTAGAAAATCTATCAACCAAAAAGATAGAATCATTACCTCGTTTAGACCTTGGTAAACCCAAAACAAAATCCATAGAATTATCAACCCAAGGTAAACTAGGAACGAGTGAAAACATATAAAGACCATGTGGTTTAGAAGTAGATTTAGTTTGTTTACATGCAACACATCTTTTACAAATTCTTTGATCATCAAGCTTTTTCATGCAAAATATCTAGGGTTTTTTGGACTTCAAAGTGTCCTATAAGTCCACCACTATGAGCTTCCCTGAGCAATAGCTCACATAAAGAACACTTAGGCACACAAAGCTTATTATTTTTAAACATATCCATCATACCTAAAGAACTTCTCATAAGCTCCCTATTCGCATTTGCAAAATAGAAACCAAAATCTAGCTTTTCATCATACAACTCTTTGATATGCTCAAAACAAAGCAATTTAGAATTAAAAATAGAGAGTATACCTTCTCAACAATGCATCGACTACTATATTTTCCTTACCCTATTTATACCTTGTAACATATGGAAAAGACTCAGTGAACACGCTCTACTTAGCATGTCTTTTATTCAACTTTTGTCGCCCTTTAAGGTATTCAAAGACTCATGATTGGTATGAATCACAATCTCCTTGGGCCAAAGATAGTGTTGTCATGTTTGCAAAGCCCTATACAACCCCTTGCCCTAGGTTGGGTATTATAAAGTAGGCCCACTAAGCTTTTCACTAAAGAATGCGATTGACCTTCTTTCTTGCATTAAAATTGCACCAATGCCCATACCCGATGCATCACATTCAATTTCAAAACTATTAGCAAAGTTAGATAAAGTTAATAAATATGCACTAGTTAACTTAGATTTCAATAAGTCAAAAGCATGTTGTTGTGCATCCCTCCAAAACCAACACTTTTTTTTATAATCTTAGTTAAGGGGGCTGTAATAGTGCTAAAATCCTTTTCAAACCTTTTACAAAAACTTGTCAAGCCATGAAAAAATTTGACCTCACTTAGACTAGTAAGACTTAGCCAAGCCTTAATGACGTTTACCTTTTCTTCATCTACCTCAATGTCATATTTGTTAACAATAAAATCGAGAAAAACAAGCTTAGTAGTACAAAAAGAATACTTTTTAAAGTTAGCAAACAACCTTTCCTTATGCAATACCTCAAAAATTAACCTAACATGCTTCAAATGCTCTTTTAAAAATTTAGAATAAATAAGAATATCATCAAAATAAACAACTATAAACTTACCTAAGTATGGATACCTCATGAAAGTACTAGGGGCATTAGTTAGCCCAAAAGGCATAACTAACTACTCATACAAGCCATATTTTGTTTTAAAAACTGTTTTTCTCTCATCACTTCACGCATCCTAATTTAATGGTAGCCACTCTTTGAATCAAATTTAGAAAATATGCATGGAACATGCGCTTCATCTAACATGTCTTCTAACCTAGGAATTGGATGCTTATATTTAATAGTTAATTGTTAATAGCCCTAAAATCTACAAACATATGCCTAAAACTGTCCTTTTTAGGCATAAGTAAAATAGGTACGACATATGGACTCATACTTTTTGTTACAAAACCTTTATCTATTAGCTCTTCTAGTTGCCTTTGAAGTTCCTTTGTCTCATCGGGTTTACTTCTATAGGTTGGTGTTTTAGGAATTTGATAGTTGAGAATGAAGTCAATTTGATGCTTAATACCTCTTAAAGGTGGTAATTCTTTTGGCACATTCTCGGGAAACTAATTTGAAAAGTCATACAACGAAAAACAAAAGAACAAAAAAGAAATTTTGTTAGTTCATCATCAAAAGAATAAATAGCAAATCACACATTTTTGTACAAAAGTATAGCCATGGGTGTTTTGGCTAGTAAGACTTTCCTCACATCACTCTTTTTTAACCCTTTCCTTTTGCATGCCCCTCTTTTCTTTTGGATATCTTCTCTAACCTCTCCTTCTACTCTTTTCTCACACTTTTATTATTTTTTCACTTCCTTTTGCCACATTGAATTTTCTTTTTCCATGTTAATTGCGCTTTCTCTCTCTCTCTCTCTCTCATTACCTTTTGATCCTCATAAATTTATCGAGGAGATAAAAAAATGTTGAACAATATGCTTCCCCTTAAAGTCAAACTCATAAACATTAGAAAACCCATCATGTTTTGCTCTCCTATCAAATTGCCAAGGGCATCCCAGTAGTAAGTGACTAGCTTGCATAGGTATGACATCATAAAAACCTCATCTTTTATTTGCTAATTGAAAACACAATCTTAACTTGCTTTGTAACTTTTACTTCCCCACTATCATTTAATCATTGCAAGTTATAAGATTTTTGATATTTCAAGATTGATAATTTCATCTTTTCAACAAGATAGGTAATAGTCACATTAGTGTAACTACTACCATCAATTACAACAAGACAAAGATTACCATTGATTCTACACTTAGCATGAAATATATATTCTCTTTGTTCTTTATCATCTTTAATTTGAGCACTTAAAGAACGTCTAGTCATAAAAATTTCTTTGTTATTTACTTCATTGGGGTCTTCATCAACATCACTAGTATCTTCCAAAGGTGGCATATCAAGATTTGTTTCATATCCATCTTTATCTTTACTTATGATTTCACCATCTCTTAGAACCATTGTGAACTTGTAAGGACAATCATGTGCCATATGACCTCTTTCGTGACACTTAAAACATTCAATGGAGCTTGTCCTATTGCCTTTGTTAAGTTCGACCTTGGTAGGAACATTAGGCTTCTGTCCTTCCTTTAGCTTAGGTGGTTCAGTTTTAGGTTTATTTATGGGCTTATTAACACCTTTAAACTTGTTAGTCTAAGAAGAAGAGCAGAATGTAGGCTTAGAATGCTTATCCTTTAGTTGTTTCGCTACCTTGAGTGCATTATGGTACAATTCTTCTAAATCTTTGTAAGGGTACATATCCACTTGATTAGCAATCTCTTCGTTGAGCCTAACAAGAAATCTAGTCGTAGTTTGTTCCATAGTCCCTGCAATTTCGGCCTTAACCAAAGTTACTTCTAACTCTTGATAATATTATTCTACACTTTTTCCCCCTTGTACTAGTCTTTGCAATTTATTGTGCAAATCCCTATAATAATGACTAGGTACAAAACGTTTTCTCATGACCCTCTTCATCCCATCCCAAGGACTAATGGGATCATCTCCACATCTTTTCTTAAAGTACATGTTTTGATCCCATTATACCAGAGCATAGTCAGCAAATTCTACAACTATAAGCTCTACTTTTTTCCCCTCATTATAATTATGACAATCAAATATAAATTCTCCTTTTTTTTTTCTCATGACAAATAGGTCTCGGGATCACTCTGGCCGCTAAAAGTAGGAATCTTCAACTTGATGTCATGTATATTGTCATCTTGCTTGCTAGACTTTTATGAACTTTCTTCATGTGATTCATCCTTCCCATCATTTTGGATGTATCTTCTACGCCTTGGTTGTCTAGGATTGGTGCGTGTATTGTTGGAATTGGAGGCATTTTTAATGCTTCCAAGTTGTTCTTCCACCTCGTTAAACTCTTGTTGCATACCATTGTATCTTGCATAGCTTTCACAAACAATTTCCACTCTGGATCATCTTTAGGTTTTGCGATGGTTAGCAAAAAGAAAATCCTCACAAATACTCTCTCACATGTTTACACTTGAGATATCACTCACGTGTTTAATTTAAATTTGACTTTTACCCTCTTTTGAGCTTAATTCAATCACAAATAAGCAAAAAGTAAACTTAGAAAACAAAGGGAAGTGATTAACTTAACTTAAATTGCAAGAAACATAATTATAAAGACCGAATTAAAAAAAAGACCAAAGACGTTGGAAATAACCAAAGGATAGTTTGAACAAGATTTGGATGAGAAATTGAAGCCTAGGCCAAATACGAACTCAATTGCAAAATCGATTCCTCAATTGTACAAAACTAGTTCTTAAACAATTCTTAGCGTCTTCTTTCTTTTCTTTTCTTTTTTTAATAAAAAAACTTTTGGAAGCTAAAACAAAATTGAAATTGATTAAATACAAGAACAACTCAAACAAACACAAATAAGGGCTTAGAAGCCGAATGAGGGATGTAGAGTTCAATTTGCTAAAGGAGGGTTTACCTTAAATGGAGAATAACTTAGTTTGGCCATAGACACTTAAACAAACACAAAAGAATGATTAGAACAAGAAGAAAATCAAATTGAAAGTAAAAGAACAAGAGAAACCCAAATAGAGAAACGAAACAAGCTAACTAGCAGAATGCAAATTTTTTTTTTTTTTGTGATTTTCTTAATGCAATTAGATAGAATTGAAATCGAATAACAAAAAATGACTAATTATGATTAAATAAATGAATTTGATGAAAGAAACACAGAGAAAACAAAATTGAACACTATAGACCAAAAGGGGCCGAATAGAGCTCAATAGGAGAAGGAAAGAAGTAAAATCAAATGCAAAAGATGCAAGGGCAATAAGAACACAAATTTGGATAGATAATACCTTGATCTTAATGCCAAAGCTCTAACATCAAATGATACAAATCGGGTTATGGAGTTCCCAATTTGTATGCTAAGTTTTATGAATTTTCCAGGATGTTTAAGAACAAGATAAATATTCAATTTTCAAATCTCAACTAAGCCTCTAAAAACCTTGTTTCTAGCAACCTAAATTTTAAAAATTTAAAGTTTGTTAACTCAAATCTCTAAATTGACTAAGCAATTCAAATATTAGAATAAATCAATTTGCGAAATTACTAAGCCTTCATTTAACAATCTAATTAAGTCTTTTCAAGAACTCAAGGAAAAAATAAATCTCATCAAAACTTTTAATTATAAGAAAAACTGCTTACAAAATCATTTTTGGAGCTTTTTATAGACTTATAAGGCTGAAACTGATACAAGTCCTAATAGAAGATTAAAAAAAAAAATTCCTAAAATATTTATAAACACAATAGTACTTGTATTTCTTTCCAATTGTTAGTTTCTTTCTAACTATTGGTTTCTGTCTAACTATTGGTTTTTTTCAAAAACTAACTAATTAATCTTTTCCTGATGAAATAAGGACAATATTATAGCCCTATGATTGACTAATAAAAAATTCGGGATTACAAAAATTGGGCCAAAAATCGCTCGAAATTGCACGGCCGTGTCACCTCATTTTGCCAAAGGATTGCGAAGATGCACGGTTGTGCCACAATTTTCTACTAGAAACAGGTGTCAGCCTTTGATGACGCACGACTGTTTTTCAACTTTTTACCTCAATTTTTTCTCTTCATGAATTGGGCTCCGTTTGAACCAAGCTAAACACTCCTTTTGAATACTCCATGCTCCATCCTTTTACATTTGGTTTTCACACAATTCATTATCTTTTTTATCCAATTTTTTTGTAATTTCCCCTTAAATGAAAATTCTAAGTGCATTTATAAACTTTTTGAACTTTTCTTTTGTGATTGGATGTTGAAGTTGAATTAAATCATTTGCATCTTTGCCTAGACCGTTTGCATCATTAAATTGGTAAAATTCGAAATTAGTCACAACGTAGAAATCTGAGATAAGTTTAACTGAGTGAAATTATTGAAGACTTCTTCCAAAAGCTAGATTCAGCGTTGTTCTTCTGATTTCTCAAAATTGAATGATTTCAAACCAACCAATAATTTTATCTGATGCTGCTTCTGCGGGGTTGTGGGCCTGAAAGGAATGCAGCCACGAGCAGCTGATGCTACCGCTTCGGTTTGTTGCTGTTACAAGTCTCTTGTTATGCTCTTATTTTTTTTTTTTTAAATCTTCAAATATGTGAAACTTTGTTATAAAATCCAGGTAACGTGGTAATGGGTTAAGTGGTAGATTCCCTATACCTCCCCTGCAGTACACAACCTTCCCTTCAATGAAGTAGCTGGGAATTAAATGTCTTAAACCTGCTCTTCAAATTTATTGCATTTCTGCACCTGTGCCATCCTGATGTGTTGCTTTTTGGAACTTTGCTGCGGCCAATTGTCAGAAGGATGACCATCCTTAGCACAGACTAGGTTCATGATGCATTGTACAGCCATTGCTTTTTTACTAATATGTCCCTCAGACTGCTTTAGAAAAGAGGAATTCTGCATGGCAATTATGTGATTTTTTGAGTGACAGCTAAGGGGACTGTTTAGTCGTGGGAAATAATCATTGTTTTCCAAAAAATTTTCCAATTGGAGAATTAGAAAACAGTTTTTCAAATTTTTTACAGTTACACTAGCACCTAAAAAACTCCTTTATATTGTTTTCCAAAGTTTCCTTTACAATGTTGTTAGTGGAAAACACGGGCTTCTTAATTTTTCACTTTCTAGGTTCTGGATTCGATTCTCAGCACCATTTTTTTTTTTAACAATTTTTTTATACTACGCTCAATACTTACTCTTTTTTAGTTCTTAAATTTGAAATAATTTTTTATTCAAGCGTGGTTTACTAAATTTTGAAAATGCTTTATAAAAATTTTTATTTTATTAAAATTTATTAGTAATTGTATGCGATTCAATAGTAAATAAACAATTGAAACTAATTTCATAAAATTTTCATAAAAAAATTGAAAATAAAAAATTAGACAGATGAACATTTGTTTTTGTATATTAAGAAAACTATTTTTCATTTGGAAAATGAAAAGTAAATAAAACTTAGAAACAAAGGGGAAAACTAGAAAATGAGATCAGAAAATATTTTCTACAACTAAACAAGGCCTAAATATCTCCATGCACTAATAAATTCTTCAGGCAGCCCCTACCTTTTAGGCACCTCACCCCTCTGTTCCCCTTTTTGTATTGACTAGCTAAAACAATAATATGCAGTGTCATTATCTTCTGATGCTCTGTTCCTTAACCAGAAATCAGGTGCTACTGGCATGGCCAGGCTTCATAAGGCCTTTATTAAGATGAGGTGAAGTAGGGATAGAAAAATCAGAATTCATGTGCATGATATTTGGCATGTGAAGCAAGAGGAGTTGTTTGTCATCAATTGCAGCACTAGCATACCACAAATGATTTTGTTAGTTGCCTATGGTTAAAAGATTATTCTACTAATATCATTTATCATTATCGCAATTCACAAGCTTACTTTCCCCTCTATTCAAGCGCACTACATTTTGGTCAAAGATTTACCTGGGTTGAGAACATGGGTATGCAATGCATTTTATGCATGCACTCTAACTGCTTATACACTGATCCATGTCCATTGATGCTTGTTATATCTGTATTGACCAATAAGTTCATTGTATGTCATGCTTTATTTTATTTTATTTATTTATTTATTATTATTATTATTGTTATTTTCTATCAGGGTCCTCTATTTCAAAAGAGGGAATACCCATCCCCTGGAGCCGCGCTGCGAAAGAATGCTGAGATCTCTTCTCAATCTAAGAAATCTAGGTCTCATTATACACCCATCTGAAAGAACGGGAATGGGAGTGATGGGCTTGGTGATGCTGACTGAGATTCTGATTTTAGATGGAGTGGATTTAAGGAAATATAAGGCTGTTCTAGGCCTAAGAACTAATAGTGACTTACACAATGGCGCTGTTGTAGCTTTACAAAGGATACATTGCTTCAGGCATTTGGACTTCTTCCAAATGTGTAATGTTGGTGGTGCACTATGCTTGCTTTTGCCACTTTTCCAGACAAGCTGAATGGGAATTTTATGACGTTGAGAAAGTACATCTGTATCAGTTAAAAAAAGGGGCAAAAGAATTTCCTAAAAAATATCAGAAAGGAAATGTGTTTGTGATGGTATTTCCTAAGCTTGCACAAAATTCCTTTGGGAACCTATTCATGGTTGTAAAAGACAATGACTATTGATATTATATTAGTCTACCTTGTGAGAAAATGAAAAACTCTCCAGCAGACGCTCAGTGTACTTGGCAGCGTTGTGAGAACTTTATCATGGATATAAGTTTGATGAATAAACGGGAAGCCTAGAGACCTCATTTGACATTGTGCGGCCTCCTTAATTGCACTAGCGCACTCAGGTGAGCAGCAAGCAATTGGTTTCATTGTTCTTTATTTTATCTTTTTCTTTTTTCTGTTCTTTTCTCTTGAATTTTTGGCATTTTTTACTCTGTATTTTAGGATCAGCTACACTGTAGCTCTTTTGGTGATCATTTTCTCTTCTCCATCTCAGTTTTTTTTCTTTTTTTTTTTTAAAGAAAAACTTGAGAAATTATTTTATTTCTTGATGTATTGGAAAAATGCAAAATGTAAATTTAAATAAATGATATTCGCTCAGTTTTCGTTTGTGGAAAACTATATCAAGTGTTTGAATTCATTTTGTTCGTTTTTTGGTGCTTTGCCATGCAGTCGGGGAAAGGCTTTGAAAGTTATAGTTGGTTTTTGTCTTTTTTGTGGACCCCCGTGTTGTTAATTTCATAATTTGATCTCTTTAGTTGTGTTGTTTGTTCTTCGTTGTGTGTACTCTACACGTGGTTAATTTTGTAAAGTTTTTTTTTAACTTTTTTTATGTTATTTTTCATTTCATGACTTGGTGCATAATAGCCACTTAGCTTTATTCTTATGTAAACTTACTAGATTTCCCAAGGAGGTGGGTTGTTTTTTTAGTAGGTTGAATTATGTATTCAAAAAGTTGAATTTGTATCATGGATTATATGATAGGTAATATTATTTTTTAATAACTTATTGAATTGGCGAGATTTTTTAATATAATTATGGATGAGGAGAATTAAACTTGAAATTCTGTTTCCTTTCTGCTCTTTTCTTCCTCAGGGTACTCGTCATAAGACCAAATAGGATATATTTGATTAACAGTTGATGCTATGGGAAGTGCACTAATGAAACGTGGCATGGTGCTTAAAGGGTATTGTTCCTTCAAATGTGAGAGGTGATGCTTTGTGAATTCACCTAAAGAAACATGATGCATACCTAATTAATACCAAAGTTATTAGGCAATAAGACATTTTTATCTGAAAATTAATAAGTAATTGATGTGACATAATCTATAATGTAATTAAAAAAAATTTTAGTTTAATATTTTAATTAAATTTATATTTAATTATATTATATTACATTTGAGTACTTTCATATTAGATACTTGGTATATAATAAAATTCAAATTTAGATAGCAACCGTATGATAAAAGTCAGTTTTGGATGACAACGTTTTTGGTGTAACTTTTGCAAGGCATTATCAATTTCTACCGTTGTTCATTTTTTTAGACCTCATATGTATATAAACGACGTTTTAAGTAGGGCTGAGGAGTTAGGGAGGCTTTCAGTTAGGTCAACGAATTAGCAATTTCAAATGCAATAATTGAGATGGATGCGTTGACCGTTTTGCAAGCCGTACGCAGTGGATCAGATGGTAATTATTGTTTTGATGTGGTTGCGGCTGATTGTATTGATGTTGTTTCAGGTTATAGTAATTGCAACTTCAATTTTGTGAGGACGATTGCGAACCAAATGGCCACAAGCTGGCTAGAGCTGTTGGTTCACTGTCGGACTCCACGGTTTGGACGCTTGATCCACTTATTATTTATTGTTGATGTACTAGCGTCAGATCTTATTGAATGATAATCCTTTCTCGTTCAAAAAAACAAAAAAAAAAAGTAGAGCTCAGGATGGTCCTCTAGATTTTTCAAATCAAACTAAAATAAATATTAAATAAAAAATGTAGAAAAAAAATTGAAACTGAATTGATATTAATTTAAAATCGATTTTGATTTCGGTCCTTCTTTAAGAATTACATCAAGGATCATATCGAAATAGGATCAAAATCGAATCGAATTAAATCAAATGATTATATATATATATATATATATATATATATATATATATATATATATATATATATATTTGAGGATTATTTATTAATTTAATGTAAATATATGTTATATATTTAAATAAAAATTTAGAAATTAAATATTATAAATATATTATATATTTGTACACTTGAATATTACTTAATATAATTCTTTTTTATAATTATAAAATTATATTTTTATTAATTTTATGTATTCAAAATAAATAATTTTATGTTATAATATATTTTATAATATTTAAAAGGATAATTTATATGAATAAAAAAATTATAATTATGAAATTTTTAAAAACTAAATTTAATACCAAACCGGAACTGAATAAAAAATAAAGAACTAAATAGTATTGAAGAATCGAACTGCATCGATTTTCGATCAAATTCAATTTCGATTCTTTATATTTTCAGTTTTGGTTCCGATCCTTCTAAATTTGAAGGACCAAGACTTTGGTCTGGTTCCGAGATTTTTCAAAACTTTAGACGGGACCTGACTGAACTCACCCTTAATTTTCAGTATTATTCATAGATAAAATTACCAAACTTTAAAGAGTATTTTTGTTTCTTTGAATTAACAGGTAATGCAGATATAGTGATCAAAAGAAACTTGTTGCATAAATGATTAATCTTACAACTATTACACAAGAAGACATTTATATACAAAAATTGCATATAAACTGACTAATATATAATAGGGGTTTAAATTTAGATAGCTACTTGATTGTAAATACTTGCTGAACTTTTGTGAATTATTGTAACACCAAATTATGACATTTCACCCATATATCCATGGATTTGATGCTTATTTCTTGATGTTTGTTGTATCTTGTGTACATTTATAATGTTTTGGATATGTTCTAGGTGAGTTGAAGTGTTAGTCTTACAAGATAAAAATTGATGCAAACGGTCTAGGCAAAGATGCAAAAGATCCAATTCAACTTCAAGGTCTAATTACAAGAGAAAAGTTCAAGAAGTTTAAAAATGCACTTGGAGCTTTTATGCAAGGGGAAATTATGAAAAGATTGGCTCAAGAAGACAATAGATTGCACGAAAACCAAATGCAAAAGGATAGGAGCATGGAGTCTTCAAAAGGAGTGTTTAATTTGGTTCAAATGGAGCCCAATTCATGGAAAGAAGAAATTGAGGCAAAAAAATTGGAGCACCACCGTGCACATGGTTGGGCATCATCAAAGGCTAGCACTCGTTTCTAGTAGAAAGTGTGTCAAGGTCATGTGTTTTTGCGATCCTTTGGCAGAATGTGGCAACACAATCGTGTGCATGGCTATGCGACTTTGAGCAATTTTTGGCACAAAATTTTTGTAATCCCTAATTTTTTATTATCCAATCATAGGGTTTTAATATTGTCCTTATTTCATTAGGAAAATATTAATTAGTTAGTTTTAGGAAGAAACTAGTATTTAGGAAGGAATACAAGTCCTATTATGATTAGAAATATCTTAGGAAAATTATTTTTCATCTTCTATTACGATTTGAATTAGTTTAAGTTTTGTAAGCCTATAAAAGGCTTCAAAAAGGAGTTTGTAAGTGGATTTTTTTTTATGATAATTAAAAGTTTTGGTGAGATTTATTCTCTTCATGAGTTGTTGAAAGAACTTGGTGAGATTATTAAGTGAAGACTTAGTAATTTCACAAATTGGTTAATTATAATCTTTGAATTGCTTAGTCAATTTAAGGATTTGAATTAACATACACTAAATCTTTATAACTTAGGTTGCTAGAAACAGGTTTTCTAGAGATCTAGTTGAGATTTGAAGATTGAATCTTTATCTTATTCTTGATCATCTTGGGAAATTCTTGAAACTTAGCATACAAATTGGGAACTCCATAACCCAATTTGTATCATTTGGTATTAGAGTTTTGGCATCAAGATCAAGGTATTATCTATCCAAATTCGTGTTCTTATTATTCTTGCATCTTTTGCATTCGATTTTGCCTCTTTTTTTCTCTTATTGAGCCCTATTCAGCCATTATTGTGTTCCTTTCATCAAATTCATTTATTTAATCATAATTAATGATATTTGTTGTTGATTTTAGTTTTGTTCAATTGCATCAAGAAAATCAAAAAAAAAAAAAGGATTGCATTGTGCTGGTTAGCCTATTTTCTTTTCTTTGGGTTTATTGTGTTCTTTCTATTCCAATTCAAATTTCTTCTCCGTTTGTGTCTAATTGAATATCTAAGGTCGAATCAAGTTATTCTCCATTAAAGGTAAACCCTACTTCAGCAAATTGAACCTTAGATCCCTTATTCGGCTTCTAAGCCCTTATTTATGTGTTGTTTGAGTTATTCTTGTGTTCAATCAATTTCAAGTTAAAAAAAAAAAAAGAAAAGAAAAAGAAAGAAAAGAAAAAAGAAACTAAAAATTGTTTAAGAACTAGTTTTGTACAATCGAGGAGCTGATTTTGCAATTGAGTTGGTGTTTGGCCTAGGCATTAATTTCTCATCCAAATGTTGTTCAAAACTATCCTTTGGCTATTGCCAGCATCTTTGATCTTTATTTTTTTAACTAGATCCTTATAATTCCTTTTCTTGTAATTTAAGTTAATCAATTTCCTTTATTTACTAAGTAGTTCTAAGTTTAGTTTTTGCTTATTTATGATTGAATTAAGTTTCTCTTGGCATAAAGTAACTTAGTCCTCAAAAAATTATAGAAAAGAGACTTTAGAGGTAAAAGGCAATAATGATGAGCTCAAAAGAGGATAAAAGCCAAATTTGAGTTAAACACGAGTGTGAGCGATATCTCTTGAGTGTAAACATGTGAGAGAGTGTTTGTGATGATTTTTTTTTTCTTATTTGCTAACCATGACAGAACCTAAAGATGATCCAGAGTGGAAGTTGTTTGTAAAAGCTATGCAAGATATTATGACCCTTATACAACAAAAGTTCAAAAAGGAGAAAGAGAAACTTGGGAGGATTCAAAACACCTCTAATTCCAACAACAAATGCACCCATCCTTGACAACCAAGGCATGGAAAATTCATCCAAGATGATGAGGAAGTCGATTCATATGAAGAAAGTTCCCAAAAATCAAATAAGCAAGATGACAATCTAAGTGGTATCAAACTAAAAATTCCTAATTTTAGTTGCAAAAGTGATCCTGAGGCTTATTTCTCATAGGAAAAGAAAGTAAAATTTATATTTGATTGTCATAATTATAGTGAAAAAAAAAGTAAAGCTTGTAGCAGTAGAATTTGTTGATTATGCTCTTGTATGGTGGGATCAAATAATGTACTCTAGGAAAATATGTGAGGATAATCCCATTAGTGCTTGGAAAAAGATGAAAAGGGTCATGGGAAAACGTTTTGCACCTAGTCATTTATTACGAGGATTTGCACAATAAATTGCAAAGAAGAGTGCAAGGGGGAAATAATATAGAAAAGTATTATCAAGAGTTAGATGTAACCTTGAGTACGGCTAAAATTGAGGAGACTATCGAACAAACTAGGGCTAGATTTCTTATTGGGCTCAACAAAGAGATTGCTAATCAAGTGGAGATGTACCCTTACAAAGACTTAGAAGATTTGTAGCATAATGCATTAAAGGTGGAGAAACAACTAAGGGGTAAGCATTCTAAGCCCAATTTCTCTTCTTCTTCTTGGACTAACAAGTTTAAAGGTGTTTATAAGACCATAAATAAGCCCAAAACTGAATCATCAAAGCTAAAGGAAAAAGGGAAGCCTAATGTGCCTACCAAGGCCTAACCTAACAAAGGTAATAGGATAAGCTCCATTAAATGTTTTAAGTGTCGTGGAAGAGGTCATATGGCACGAGATTGTCTTAATAAGCGCACCATGGTTTTAATAGATGGTGAAATTGTTATTGATGATGAAGATGAAGATGATTATGACACAGATCCTAATATGCCACCTTTGAAAGATGCTAGTGATATTAAGGAAGGCCCCAATAAGGTAAATAATAAAGAAATTTATGTGACTAGATGTTCTTTAAGTGCTCACATTAAAAATGATAAAGAATAAAAGGAAAACATATTTCATTCTAGGAGTAGAATCAACGATATTCTTTGTCTTGTTATAATTGATGATGGTAGTTGCACTGATGTAATTAGTACCTATTTTGTTGAAGAGATGAAATTACCAACTTTGAAACATCCAAAACCTTATAACTTGCAATAGTTGAATGATAATAAGGAAATAAAGGTCACAAAACAAGTTAAGATTGCATTTTCAATTGGCAAATATAAATATGAGGTCTTTTATGATGTTGTACCTATGCAAGCTAGTCACATACTATTGGGGTGCCCTTGGCAATTTGGTAAAGGGAAAAACATGATGGGTTCTCTAATGCTTATGAATTAGATTTTGAGGGGAACCATATTGCTCTATCTTTTTTATCCCTCAACAAATTTGTGACAATCAAAAAGTAATGTGTGTGAGAGAGAGAGAGAGAGAGAGAGAGAGAGAAATCACATTTAACCTAGAAAAAGAAAATCCAATGTGACAAAAGGAAAGTTTTAAGAAAACAACACAAAAGCATGAGAAAAATAGTGGAAAACAGAAAGGTTAGAGAGAATGCCTAAAAGAAAAGAGAAGGGCATGCAAAAGGAGAGGGTGTGAAAAAAATAATTTATGCAAAAAAGAGTGATGTGAGGAAAGACTCGCTAGGTAAAACACCCATAGCCATGCTTTTGTACAAAGATGTGCAATTTGCTCTTTATTCTTTTGATCATGAACTAACACAATTTATTCCTATTTCTTTTGTTTCTTTTGTTGCATGACTTTTCACATTTATTTTGCGACAATAAGCCAAAAAGATTACCACCTTTAAGAGGTATTGAGCATTAAATTAACTGTGTTCTCGACTCTCAAATTCCTAATAGACCAACCTAAAAAAGTAATCCTAAGGAGACAAAGGAGCTTCAAAGGCAAGTAGAGGAGCTAATGAATAAAGGTTTAGTAAGAGAAAGCATGAGTCCATGTGTTGTACCTAAAAATGATCGTTTTTAGTGTAAGTGCGTAAATTGTAGAGCTATTAACAAAATAACTATTAAATATAGGCATCCTTTTCTTAGGTTAGATGACATGTTAGATGAGTTGCATGGTGCATGCATGTTTTCTAAAATTGATTTCAATAGTGGTTACTATCAAATTAGGATGAGTGGAGGGGATGAGTGGAAAACAATTGTAAACAAAATATAGCTTGTATGAGTAGTTAGTTATGCCTTTTGGGCTAACTAATGCCC
>CATIWR010127223.1:0-34879 GCA_949677035.1 Omphalea diandra | reverse complement strand
CTGTGGCTTCAAACTTTAGTCTGATAACATATTTGATAGTGATTATATTCAATCCTTGCAAGATTAATCTTGCTTATGCTCCTTTTGTACTTAAGGTTTCATCAATGTATAGGTTCGACTCTTCTTTTTCCTTGGTCTGTTCAGGCTTTTGTTCATGGCCTTTTAGCTTGACTATAAAAACTGCTAAGACTTGGGCCTTTATGGCCTGCCTTGGTTCAAATCTAATATCGAATTCATGAAGCCAAACCGATCATTCTATTATTTGCCCCGAAGTTTCTGGCTTTTGTAATATCTTCCTTAAGGGTTGATATGTGCATACCATTACGGTGTAGGCTTGAAAGTAATGTCTTAGCTTAATGGCCAAGCTGACCATAACATAAGTCATATTCTCTAACATGGGCTAGTTCAGCTCAACTTCTTTGAGGATTTTGCTAGTGTAATAGATTAGCTTTTATTTTGATTCTTCTTTTTTAATTAAGACCGAGGCAATCATGTCCTTGGATGCCGCTAGGTATATGAAAAGTGGTTCATCATGCAGAGGGCCGCTGAGCAAAGAAGGGGAGCCAAAGAATATTTTTAGTTCTTCAAAAGCCAGTTGGTACTTGTCATCCCACCTAAACTTTTTAAGGTCTCTTAATGTTTTATAAAAAGACAAACAATGTAGAGCTAATGAAGAGATGAATCTTCCTAGGGCCATGATCCTTTTGTTAAGCTTTTAAACTTTGTTAATTGTCCGAGGTGGCTTCATGCCAATGATCGCTTTGATTTTCTCAAGATTATCCTCAACTCCTTTTTGGGAAATTATAAAGACAAGGAATTTATCAGCTCAAACTCCAAAGTTGCACTTTTTTAGATTAAGCTTCATATTATATTGGTTGAAGATTTTAAAGCTTCTCTCAAGTCATTTGCATGGTCTTTGGCTTGACAATTTTTATAATCATATCATTTACGTAAACTTCCATCGTTTTATCAATCAAGTTTTTGAAGATGTGGTTTACTAGCCCCTGATAGGTGAATCCCATATTTTTTAGCCCAAATGGCATGACCTTGTAGCAGTAGGTGCCTTCGTAGGTTATGAAGCTTGTCTTCTCTTCATCCAGCATGAACATCTATATTTGGTGGTACCCTATGAATGCATCAATGAAGTTATATAGCTCATATCCTAATGATCTTATCTATATTGGGCATAAGGTAACTGTCCTTCGGGCAAACTTTGTTAAGATCTATGAAATTGAAGCATATTCTTTATTTTTTGTTCGACTTTTTTAGTAAAACAATGTTAGCTATCCAGTCTAGGTATTATACCTCTCAGATGAATACATCGTGCAACAGTTTTTACACCTCCTTAATTATGGCCTTTTGACTCTCGAAAGTATGATTTCTCTATTTTTGTTTGATCGATTTAACCGAGCTATCGATATTGAGCTTGTGAATAATAACCGAAGGAATAATCCTAGTGACATCTAAAGGAGACCAGGCAAATGTGTGCAGTGTGTCAAGGAGAGCTGAGCTAATATCTTTTTTTATCAATTCTATAAACTCTGTTTCAATGCAGAGAACTCTAATTTCCCCTACTGGCAAATGTTTCAAACATGTGGTTCGTTCGACATTTTTAGGAGCGCTTTCAGGAATGAAATCTAGTGGTTCAAAAGAAACAATATGATTTACCTCTTGAGGATGTTCATATATGTCTCTTTTACCATTTTTTGATCTCCCTTAACATTTACCAAGCCTTGCTCAATTAGAATATTCATTGTGAGATATCTGATGCAAGTGCATGCTATTGTGTCATATAAGATTGGTCTTCTAATGATGGTGTTATACACAAAGGGAATATCCACGACTATCCATATGGCTCTAAATTTCTTTGTGATTTTGGTGTCTCACAACTTCAGGTTTAGCTTAATGGATCCCATCACATTAGAAGGGTTCTAACTGGACGTAGCTTCTTGATATCTAGGTCGAGTGCTTTAAAAGCTTTTATAGTCATCATATTAACTGAGCTACCATCGTCCACTATAGTTCTTTTTTATTAGAAAATTCTCGATTTGGCCTTAAACTAGTAGGGCATCTGTATGTGGAGTCTTGAGCTATCTATTATCATTTGTCAAGGAAAAGGATTACTTCTTTCCATCAATTTATAAAACTTTTTAGGAGGATCAATACTAAGATAATCAAAAAGTCCTCAATTCTTGCAATTTCAGATCATCGCATCTACTGCTACTTCATGGTTGAAGTTATTCACTTGCATGGCTACCTTATTAAATTTAGTTAAGGTAGTCTCACAATGATTCTTCCTCTTTTTGGAAAACCTTAAGTAAGTCTAAAGAAATTTTAACCTGTGGGATAGCTTATACGAATCGAGCTGCAAAATATTTTGAGAGTTACGTGAAATTGTGAATGGAGCCATGGGCTAGATTTTGGTACCAGTTTTATGCTACTCCTTCAAAGGTAGTAGCGAAGATTTTACAGAGGAGGGTATCTGAGCAATTATAGAGTTTCAATCTAGATCAAAACTTATAAAGGTGGCTCCAAGGATCAATTGTCCTGTTATAGTTGTCAATTGGGGGTAATTTGAATTTTTAAGATATCAGTTTAGTCCTGTTCTCCACAACTAGAGGATTGTGATTATATTAGTGGTAGTCAAAGGAGAAGTGTGTCTTACTCGTTGTCTGTTTGACCATCTCTATGATTTTCTTTTCAATGGCATCTTCGTCTCAGTAAGTGCTTTCTGCACAGGTGAAACCTAGCTTGTATGAGATTCACCCACGTCATTGTATGCTTATGAGTGCCTTGTCTTTCCTTGTTTACAAGCTAGATTTTCTACTTGTTCTTACCAAACTGGTGGAGATGGCGAGTGTGTTGGCTCAACGAGGTTTCTTGTCGTGTTAGCGCTTGCTCAATCCTCTTCAATGTTGTCGTGAAATATGCATAAACAACGACAAGCTAGACAGCAGAGGGTCAGGATTTAGGGTGCTGACAAAACTGAAGGCTAAGTTCCCTAGTGATAGTGGAGAAACAAAGGTTGGGAGGTTTGTTGGGGGTGTGTTGTCCAAGGTATTCGACTGGATGTGAGGTTGTGGGATTTTTGGGTCGTTGGGGGAGGCCATGGTTAAAGGTTTGGAAGGTCTACTACCAATGATGTTATGGGGCTTACAACAGTAGTCAGCTCAGATAATTCGAGTGAACAAAGGTGGTTGGCAAGAGTGATTTTGACTGGATTCCTACAAGACAACAAATGTGAGAGGGTGTTCGGTCAGTTACTGAAAAACTCATTCTGATACTTAAGTTTGTAATGTGTTAGAGAGAAAGAGTAAATGTAAGATGTGAAAAGTACTTGGTAAAACTCTTTATATAGTGTTTAGGGAAAGCTAATTTCTAAGTGGAGTAGAAGTTGATATTTTCATGTTTAGTAGTTATTTTTTTGATGAGAATTATCTTTCTAATAAGAGGTAATTCTTAATAGGAGATAATATTCTTATTTAAAATGAGTTGTGAATTAATCGCTCTTTAAGTAGGCTAAACCAAGTTACCCTATAATTTTACGGGCTTTATTGTGGATCAAGCTTACTTTTATTACCTATTGTAATAATAAAAGTCGAACTGTACTTGATGTGTGGTTGAACATACCTTATATGTGTTAGGTAGTATTCAACGCCATACTTTTATAAATATTTTTCAAATTCACTCATTTCATTATTTTTTTTCTTTTTAAAACCTCCAATGTTATAAAAAGTCCCCCTTCCGCAGCTTCTACTTTGGCAAATAACATGGAAAATGGAGACGCTGGTCCCATGCAAATTATGTTGAACCATAATCACCATTCAGTTGTTGGCATTCCTCTGGATTTGATTGTAAACAAGTTACCTACCAACAACATATGGAAGAGCGAGACTGATTCTAAACAGATTTTTTTTTTTTTTTTCTGAACCAATGATTCTAAACAGATTGGTAGGCCATCTAAGGAAAAAAAATTCCTTAGGTGCATTCGCGTTTTAAAGTTCATATTAAGGCAAAAAAGATGGGAAGATAAGATGGACGACTTTATTCCTACAGAACAAGCGTTTAAATGACTCTTGCACAACTTATTTCTTTTTATCATCAAAACACTAATTAGAATCATATCTTTAACAACATAATACAATTTAATTCGAAGAATTTTTATATGTAATTATTATGTAAAGTTAATTTTTATATGTAATTATTCTGTAAAGTTGGTATGCTACATGGTTTTTTTTTTACTCGTGCCCGATTTATTTATATTTATAAAAATGTCAAAATCATATTGAATAATTTATTTTATTGAATAATATAACTTAATTCATTAGAATATCATTTCATGAATCATAATGACACAATACAGATATATATATATATATATATATAACATAAGCAAAAAAAATTTAGAAATTATAATTGATTTAAAAAAAAATGTGATGGTTACAGTTTAAACATGTTTTTAATAGTTAAGTGAAGTTTATTAACATAGTAAAAAAATGAAAATAAAACATAAATTAGTGTTTAAGATATATGGAGTGGGCATTATCACATACTGAAAAAATTAAAATAAGTTTTTAATTAAAAAAATAAAAATATAACAAATATTGAAGAAGACTGTGTTTGGGTCTCATTCAGGAAACAAAAAAACCTTTCCCCCCATTCGCCAAAAGAAGATAAGGTGTGTTCAAGTCAATGGGCGATCGAGAAGGACTTTTGCATTTAAGTTCCAATTTCCAACCCAAAGACTGGGACTCTCAGCAAAAGCAACTTGTGGGTTACTTCATATAAATTTCAAATACTTGCTTTTTTTTTTCTTTTTTATAGAAAAAATTATTATTAAATTCACTTTTACTTTGGTATTCTTTTGAAGAAAAGTCATAGTTCATTGAAGAAATTATCAAAATTTAAAAGCCAAAATAATACATAACTCAAATACATACGATGGATCAACTATAATCTACAAACAGAAGTTAGTCTAAACTTATTATTTACGACTTAAACCACTTTCCAATTAAAAATATATAAAAAATATATTTCGAGTTCATGTGAGACTCTTTCAGTAATTTCAGGTATCTTATTAGTTTGATCACGGTTCAACCAATGGACCGATATATATATATATATATATATATTTGGGGTTAAGTGATCTTGTGCTGGAAAAATGTCATGCTAGGATTGAAAAATAGCTATAACTGGAAAGAATCTTGGAAGTTCAATTTTTCTTTCTTTAAGCTTAATTAACAGTAAATTTATTTCGGTAATTCAATTATTAATTATTATCTTTGTAGTTTCTACATGTCTTTTCTTCACCTTTTTTTTTCCCTTCCCTTAACAAAGCAAACTCATTAGTCTAAAATCTTGAAATCCATAAATAATGTAAAGTACATATTCTTTTTTTTTTTTTTTTTAGTATAATCAGAAAACTACACGTATTAATGGTCAAATATTTGTATTAAAATACATCAAGAGGACAGCTGATTAGATTTAACTTTGATAATTAGTCTCATCTCCTTCAAAATTATCTATGAACCTCTATAAAAAATACATCATGATAAAAGTGAATATCTTTTTTTTTTTTCAATAAATTTAAACACAATAGAGTGGAGAATATATGTAATATTTGTTCCTTTTTTTTTTTTTTTTGATCCTGGAGAAAAAGTTAAGATAACCTCCAAACATCCAGAATCGAAACACCATTGGAAAGTTATCCATAAATCGATCATTTGCATTTATACTTCTTGTTCTTAGTTTATCCTTTATCATTATCTCTATCTTAAAGTCATAATAATAATATGGGCACTCTCTCTAGGCTCCTCAATAAACCGGTACACCATGGAAAGTTAGCTGATAGCCAGACCCATGTTTATAGGAAGGGGGTGTTCTTGCAGCTCAGACGACACGTTTTATGATAGATCTTTTTCTATCTGCTTTTAGTGTTTCCTCGTCTGAATTTTTGCATTTTGTTTGCAAGATTGAATCTTTGCAATCCCTTCATCTATCCAACAACAACAACAACAATAATAATAACAACTAGTCTGTGTAACAAAAAGAAAAAAAGCAAATTAACAAAGCAGAACAATAAAAAATAACCAGTCTCTATCCATAAATCCTAGTTCCATGAAGGGTACTTTTGCTCAAATTTAGTTCTTTAGTAACATCTCCCATTGTCATTCTTTCTTTTGGTGATTCTGATGAACATGCTACTCCAATTCTGAAGAATGAAAGCAAGCATTCTTTCTCTCTACCATTCAATATTCTCAGGTTCCTATTGTTGTTTGTTTCTTCTTCTTCTTCTTCTTCTTCATGTATTTCTTTGTGGTTATCTTTCCTTTCAGCCATCTGTGTTGGTGTTTCTTTGCTTTCACCAGGCAGAAGGGCTTGGTCCACAACCTGCATTAATCTTTTTGGCAATGCATCACAAAGGTATGGATATTCAAATTGTTCTCAAACATTTTATCTGTTGGTCATTTCCTTGAGAACATCTCTAAAACAAGGATTCAATAGCTATATATATCCCCCTCCTTTGATGCTGCACTACCCATTCCATATTCTGCATTTACAAATATCTAAAAATTACTAATTGCTACTGCTGTAGTCCCTTGTATAATTCTTACCTTTTCACAAATTCGATGTTTTATTGTCAAGACAAATATATGACCTTGACAATATAAAAATTGATAGGCAAGAACATTTGACAAGCTAGCCTCCGTTGACAAGTATAAAATTCATAGCTTTCCTTGATCAGACTTGTGCGCTGCATGGATGCTTATTGACCAAACGCTGTATTAAAAAAGTCTTTGATTGGAATTAATAATTTCTCTAGGCTGATGTAATGGTTTGATTAATTGGATGCTGATGTTGATCTGAAGAGAGATAATTAAGTGACAAGGTTATATAAAATATGATGTATGGAAGTTAACAGGAAAAGGGTAGAGGGTATTGAATAGATGTTACCTGGAGGAGCATAGCCAACTGTTCCTTTTATTCCAATTGAGCTAGTGCCGGTTACATGATTAATGTTGGTCATGAAGAGCCTAGCCAAACCAAAATCACTGACATGAGCAATCATGTCATCATCAAGAAGAATATTGCTAGGTTTCAGGTCACAATGAATGATTGGACTTTCACAAATGTCATGAAGATAATGCACCGCGGATGCCACGTCGGTTGCAATATTCAGTCTATGAAGAAAACTCAATTTGTCAGCATTTTTGTGATGCAATCAATTCTCTAGGCTTTCGTTGCCCATGAATTCAAAAATTAAAGCCTTGAATTCGTTATGCTTATAGTCGATGCCGGAGCAATATGTTAATAGTCTAACAAGATTTCGATGTGTAACATTCCTCAGAACATTACATTTGGCTATGAAGCTCTTGGAAGCACCTTCTTGTTCAAGTTTGACAACCTTAACAGCTACTGGTCTCTCTACCTGGTTAAGAAATCCTTTGTATACAGAACCAAAACTGCCAGACCCAATTAAGCCGAGGGTAGAGAATCCATTTGTTGCATTATGAAGATCCTAATACGACAGTTTTACACAGTTTTTATCCATCATTAAGGTTGTATCAGATATCCTCTTTTTTGATTGCTTTCGTCTGTGACGAGAGAAAGAACACTACTTTGGTCATCAACAGTACACCCAGAACCACTCAGGTAGCGATGATGGCTGTTAGGGATTTTCCTTTCTTTGTCACTAGTTTGGCAGGGCATTTGGTAGGCCAAGTACTGGCACTCCACCATAAAGCTTAGCATTACCAATGAGTGAAACTGCACTTGCATTTCTGAAGACTCCTCCTGCTGGAACCTTACCTTCCAGATTGTTGAAAGATAGATTCAAGAGCTGTAAAAAAGTAAGGTTCCGCAAATCTTGTGGAATTTCTCCTGTCAAGTTGTTTTGTGAAAGATCAAATTCTTGGAGGCCTCTCCAAAAAGCTAAAGATGAGGGGATGTGTCCTTGAAACGCATTTCCTTCCAGATAGAGATTTTCTAAACTCAAGCACTCACCAATTGTAGCTGGAATTTCACCTGACAGCCTACTTCATGAAACATCGAGTGTATTTATATTTCTAAGCATCCCTATTCCTGCTGGTAGATTGCTGGTTAACGAGTTGTATTTCAGATTTAGTAATATAGATAAGGAAGAAAGGCTGGTAAGCTCTTGCGGAATCTGGCCATTGAGATCGTTTCGTGAAACATCTAAAACATTCAAAATCGTACAATTTCCAAGACTTGAAGGAATGCTTCCTTCAAACTTGTTTCGTGACAAAATAAGATTTGACAATTGAGTGAGATTGCCTAAGGAGGGTGGGATATTTCCCCATAAAAAGCAATTGCTGTAGTTTCTACAACTTTCCAAGATATGATGGAATGGAACCTGTGAAGAAGATATCCTCCATACCGAGATCGACTCAGTTGATGAGATTTTCAAATGCGCAAGGAATAATTCCATTGATCTGATTCCCACCAAAACACAGGCCATTGAGATTAGTTGATAAATTGGCTATAGAATTGGCAGAACACCTCCAAAATTATTGTAACCGATATCCAAGATTTCCAAATATCTTGAGTTTATCAAAGGTGCTAAGAATGCCAAGTCATTTGTTGATTTGATTCCTAGCTTATTCTGGGAAAGGTCAAGTGACAAAAGGTCAGGGTGATTTGCTAGATGTGGAACTTGTCCCTCAAATTCATTAATGTTGGTATCGAGTATTTGCAAATAAGAAGCATTTGATAATGAATTTGGGGATGAACCAGATAATCTATTTCCTGTTAGAATTTTTACATGGGCTAATATTAATTATAAGTTTGTTTTAATTATTTATAAAATGAACTGACTAATATAGTTTATTGATTAGTAGGTAAACTCAATTAAATGAGTTATGGGCTTATAACACCTTTAGTGGGTCGATATGGAAGACGATCAGTGTATGCTTATTTTAACGTGGACCTATGATGGGTGAACTTGTTAAAATTTATTATAAATAGGCTAAATGTTCTCTCCTGCCTTCATAACAATAACCCTAACCTTAATTGTTATACTCATTGTAGCTGTCTTGTGAGAAGGTCAATGAGAGGAAGACCTAACTTTAGTTTTTAACCCTTCTGGTCTATTATCTTAGTGCTCAATTTTCAGTGGTCATTATCATGGTGCAAAATAATTTCAGAACTACAGCGCAAACAGGTACGCAATTTTATTTCCGCTTAACTGTCAAAATGGTGTTGTAAATTTATATACTAGATCCTATTTATTATATGTGGTATCAGAGTTTGTAAATTGTACATGATTTAGAACACTAAATATTTTGTACTGTTAATAAAAAAAATGGTTAGAGTGAGGGCGTCCCACCATCAATGAACTACGTTTGATATATTAATTTGATTCTACCATCACAAGCTATTACTTTAGCTCGGACGGTTGGTGACCGAGTTAATCGCATAAGAGGTTACAGGTTCGAAACCCGTATTAGCCAAAACCTTTGGCAATTTTTTTTCTTTCTCTTTTCTACAATTGCGTTCACAACTCAAAGTCTTTTTTTTTTTCCAAATCCAAATCGCAAACGAAATAGACACGACTCATCTCCATCCCTCTCTATTTGCGTCTCGTTTCAAACCCTAACTTTTCTTTCTTCTCGGTCGACTGAATTCGCCTTGAAGGATGAATCTGCGGGACTGTCATGGTACTTTCACGGTCACGCAGTTGGTTTTGTGGTATTGTTACTATGTTCTTGATATTGTAGGATTTGTGGTAGAATTGATTTGTTGTGCTTTGCTCTCGATCTTATGAGTTTAGTGATTGTTTGTTTTTGTTTTTTGATGGTGTTGATATTGCTCAAACAGAATCGGCGAAGATTGCTCCATATCTGATCCAAGATCGGCGTTCTATGAAAAAAAAAAAGGGTCGTGGGTCTCGAACCCATGACCACATGGCTCAAATCCTTGAGCTTGGCCAACTGTACTAAGTGAATTGTTTGTCAATTTCTTATGCGGATAAATATTTAGATAAGAATACTTATATTCATGTTCATCATAGTATATTTTAATTTTATTCCAATGATTATATATATATATTTAGGTGATTTATATATAGTTAATTATTATTTTATTATTTATTGATATTAATTTTGTGATAAAAATAAATAAATAAATAATAAATATTTGTTTTGCACATATATGAAAAAAGTCATGTATTTAAAATTAAGGTATATTATGTTTGGTACCTTGTATTTGTGTTTAGTATATATTTTAATTAGGCTTTTATAAATCTCTAATTAAAAATAATTTTATGGGTTGATATGGGTGTTACTGCCAAAGTGGGACATCAATTAAAATTCGTAGAGTTATTTTTAATTTTTGTGAAGAGATAATTCTGAATTAATATAGATAATAACTTGCCCAAAGGGGGTTGTTAGATGCATTGATTTTGGGAGTGTTTGTTGAGATGAAGCTATTTGTGCTTAGAGTTGCATTAGTCTAGAGAGTCTGTCTGCTCAAAAGAGATAGATTTCTCGAAATTAATGTGAACTCGATTGTGTCCTTCATAACTAGAAATTCTATTGCATGTGCATATTCTGCCAAAAGGGAATACGTAGTGATACCAGAATTTTCTAGATTGTGTGCATTATAAGTGTAATTTTGTACATGACCCAATTCTAATACATGCTTTTATTTTGTCGCAAACAGTCTCCTTTAGTTTCAACAATAGTACTGCAACTGTTGAACTCCTGACGAGCACAAACTTTAAGAGGTGGAAAGATGACATTTTGTTTGTCTTGGGAATAATTGAGATAAATTATGCCCTTTACGAAGATGAGTATGCTAAACCCACCCATAAGAGTAATATTAAAGAAAAAGAATTACATGTCAAATGGGAGAGATCGAATCGTCTCAGTCTTATGGCCATGAGGAAAACTATTCCTGAATACCTTAGGAGTAGTTTGTCCACTGATGTTACTGCCAAAATTTTCCTTGCTGTTATAAAAAATAGATACTTTGTATCTGATAAGGCTGAGCCTGGGACCCTAATGAGTTAGTTGATCAGTATGAGATACAACCATAATGGGAATGTGAGAGATTACATTCTAAATATGGTTCACCTCCAAACCAAACTTAAGGGTCTTAAACTTGAGATTTCTGATGAATTTATTATTTATGAAGCTTTAAACACTTTCCCTTTTGAATTCAACCAAATTAAGACTGCCTATAACACCTAAAACACTACTTGGATCATTAATGACCTTATAACCAAATGTGATACTGAGGAAAAGAAAATTAGGAAATAAAAGGGTGAGGTTGCTATGCTATTGACTCAACCTAGGGCTGATCCTAAAAAGGATAGAGGTAAGTTTAAACCTAATTATTATATTATGCTCTTAAAGGGAAACAAAATTTTAAATGGCATGGTAAGAGTCAGACTAAGAGAGGAGGAGATTTTGGAGTTATCCACAAAAGTAAGGTGAAATGTTTCTTTTGTCATAAAGAAGGTCATAAGAGAAAAGATTGTCATCAATTCACAGCTTGGCTGAAGAAGAAAGAAGAAGAAGGTATTCATTTGGCTTATGTTTGCTTTGAATCTTACATGGTTGATGTGCCACCAAATTTTTGGTGGCTTGATAGTGGTGCAACTGTTCATGTTACTATTACCTTGCAGGGGTTCATGAGCAAACGAGAGCCAAGTGAAAAGGAGTCCAAGCTTAAAGTTGGAAACAATTTGGAGATAGATGTTGAGCAAGTAAGAGTAGTTAGGTTAATCTTGGAATCTGGCCTTTGTCTAGTTTTAGAGAACACCTTTTATGTTCCATCTTTTAGGAGAAATTTAGTTTTTGTTTCTGTTTTGGATAGAATTGGATATCATTTTGCTATTGGTAATGGAAGAGCCAATATGTTTTTAGATTCCAAATTGATCGGTGAATGTGTTTTATTTGACAATTTATATAGATTGTGTTTAGATTATACTAAAAATTACAAACTTCCTTGTGAAGCCAATATTGTGGCCAAACGATCTTTAATTAAAGAAAAATCCTTTTCATTGTGGCATAAACGTTTAGGTCATATATCTTGAGAAATAATTGGAAGACTAATGAAAGATGACATTCTTCCTTCTCTTGATTTTGAAAATTTAGATGTTTGTGTGGATTGTATAAGGGGTAAATTGACTAAGAATAAAAAAAAAAAAAAGGTGCTAATAGAAGTTTAGATCTTTTAGAGATTATCCATACTAATATTAGTGGACTTTATTCACTAACTATTTATGGCAATAAATATTTTATTACTTTCATTGTTGATTTTTCGTATTATGGATATTTATACTTGATAAAGGAGAAATCAGATGCTACTAAGATGTTTAAAATTTTCAAAATTGAGGTTGAGAAACAATTATGAAAAGTCATTAAAATTGTGAGGTCTGATCGAGGGGGTGAATATTATGGCAAATATAATGAGATTGGTCAACATATGAGAGAGTTTGCCAAATATTTGGAAGAATGTGGAATAGTTGTTCAATATGCCATGCCTGGTAATCCTGAATAAAATGGTATCGCTGAAAGGCGCAATTGTACTTTGAAGGATATGATAAGGAGCATGATGAGTAGGTCTAACTTACTTGAATTCTTATGGGTTGAGGCTATTAGAACTGCCTTTTATATTTTGAATCGTGTCCCTAGAAAATCTGTGCCTAAAACACCTTTTGAGTTGTGGATTGGTAAAAAATCTAGTTTGACCCATTTTCGTGTTTGGGATTGTCCCGCTGAGGCTAGAATATATAATCCAAATGAGAAAAAGACTGATCCTAGAACTACTCGTTGTTACTTTATTGGGTACCCAACCCATTCTAAAGGATACAAGTTTTAGTGTCCTACACGTGGCACAAGGATTGTAGAGTCTATGACTGCGAAATTTTTTGAGATGAATGTTGTTGATATGAACATTTCTCAACCACCTATTCTCCATGTACTAAATGAAATTAAGACCATTCCTTTACCTTTATCACATGAAAGGATCATAAGGGTTCCTGTTCATGTAGGTGGTGATGGTGAGGGTGCAATTAATCTTCCTCCTCCTGTTGACAATCCTTCGAAACTTGTTATAGTTGAATAATTACCTATTAAAAGGTTTGTTGGGGCGAGAAGGTCAACAATTCTAGATGATTATGAGGTTTATCTTGGTGAAGGTGATTATAATATAGGTCATGTTATTGATCCTGTATCTGATGAGGCTGTTAATAGTGTTTGTTCAAATTTCTGGATTGATGCTATGAAAGATGAGATGACATCAATGAGTCATAACAAAGTTTGGGAACTAGTGGAACTTCTTTTTAATAATAAACCCATAGGTTGCAAATGGGTATTCAAGACCAAGAAGGATTCTAAAGGAAAGGTTGAAAAATTTAAAGCCAAATTAGTTGCTAAGGGAATTACACAGCGTGAAAATGTTGATTATAATGAGACTTTTTTTTCTGTTTCTTCTAAAGATTCCTTTAGAATAATTATGGCCTTAGTTGCTTATTTTGATTTAGAATTGCATCAAATGGATGTCAAGACGATATTCTTAAATGGTGATTTGGGTGAAGAAGTTTACATGTTGCAACCTGAGGGTTTTAAAGAAAGTGGTAAAGAACATTTAGTTTGTAACCTGAAGAAATATATTTATGGTCTTAAACAAGCTTTTCGTCAATGATATCTCAAATTTGATGAGGTAGTTACTTCACTTGGTTTCACAAAGAACAAGATAGATAAGTGCATTTACCATAAGATCAGTGAGAGTAAATTTATATTTCTTGTTCTTTATGTTAATGATATTTTGTTAGCTAGTAATGACATGTGGATGATTTGTGAAACTAAATAATTACTCTCTAGGACTTTTGATATGAAAGATCTTGGAGAAGCATCTTTTGTCTTTGGTATTGAGATTCATCGTGAATGGTCTCGTCATTTATTAGGTCTTTCTCAAAGTGCCTATATTGATCGTGTGCTCGGTGATTCAATATGCAATCTTGCAAAGGTGGTGATACACCTATGGTGAAAGGAGATTAAATTCAGTAAGGAGCAGTGCCTTAAAAGTGATATAGAGAAATAAACCATGAATAATATTCCTTATACAAGTGCAGTTGACAGCTTGATGTATGCCCAGGTGTGTACAAGACCAGATATTGCATACGTTGTTAGTGTTATTGGTCGATATCTTTCTCATTCTGGGTGGGATCATTGGGTAGTTGCTAAGAAGGCAATGAAATACTTGTAAAAGATAAAAGATTATATGTTGGTTTATAGGCGTATGGATGATCTTGAAGTAGTGGGGTATTCGGACTCTGATTTTGCAGGCTATCAAGATGATATGAAATCCGCTTCAGGTTATATTTTTATGCTTGTCGGTGATGTTGTTTCATGGAAAAGTGTTAAACAAACATTTACAACTTCTTCTACAATGCAAGCTAAGTTTGTTGCTTGTTATGGTGCTAGCACACAAGCTATATGGTTGAAGAATTTTATTTCTGGTTTGCTTGTAGTTGATTCTATTGCTAGGCCACTTTGAATCTATTGTGATAATAAAACTGTTATGTTCTTCTCTAAGAACAATAAAAGTTCGAGTGGTTCTAAGCATATGGAGATTAAATATCTTGCAATCGGGACTTAGTAAAGAAAGGAAACATTGAAATTCACTACATTAGTACTGATTTGATGTTAGTTAATCCTCTAACTAAAAGACTTAATCCATAATTTTCAAGAAACATGTTTGTGATATGGGTGTTGTGGAGTTTTTTGATGTGTTTGATTAGTGGGAGTTTTGTGCTTGTAATTGAATATCTAAGTTAAATAATTTTGCTACATTGCTTTTTCATATTTATTTATATGAGTTGAGTATTTTGTAGTTGTTTGTTATATATATGTGCACATTATATATATATAACATGCTATGAGTTGTGGGTGATGTGATTAAGATTGGTGTGATTATCTTAAGATATGTTGATTTTCAATTGTGTTTTTGGAAACAAAGGCTAAGATATATATTGTGTGTGTATTTTCAAAATGGAAATAAAAGCCTTATTATGAAGCCTTGTGAATTTCTCTTGCTCATTTGAACGTTTATGAAAGATAAATATTTGGAGGACTAATAAAAAAAATAGTGTATTGATAACATGTGAGTGCTATTTTCTTACTACACTGTTATATCGGAATCCAGGTCGATTAAGTTTTCAATATTTGTGACTATGGATTGACACTATGTCAATAAGGGACATAACTACTACCATGATTCAACGTTGATAATTTAATGTAGACAAGATTGTGTTTAAAGTGTCATTTTATCAATAAACTATATTCTTTCTAAAATTTATGGCTACATTTGAGTTTAAAGTATTTAGTCCGAAAGTCATTTTCAAAATGTTTTTTTTTTCATAAAACATGAAAACATTATAATTAATATTGCCCAAGTGAGAGAATGTTAGAATTTTTTTGTGTGAACTAATATTAATTATGAGTTTGTTTTAATTATTTATAAAACGAACTGAATAATATAGTTTATTGATTAGTGGGTAAGTCCAATTAAAATAGTGATCAAATGAGTTATGAGTTTGTGATACTTTTAGTGGACCGATATGAAAAACGGTTAGTGTAGGTCTATTTTAACATGGATCTGTGATGGGTGAGCCTATTAAAATTTATTATAAATAAACTAGATCTCATTTGTTGCCTTTGTAATGATAATCATAGTTGTTACGCCCATTATAGTCATCTTGTGAGAAAGTCAATGAGAGGAAGACCTAACTTTCGTTTTCAATCCTTCTCATCTATCACCTTAGTATTCAATTTCAGTTGTTGTAATCATGGCTTAAAGCAATTTAGGATCTAACACACAAATAGGTACGCAATTTATTTTCACTTAATTGTTAAAATTGGTGTTCTAAATTTATCTACTAGATTTTGAACATAAATTATTACACACTGAGCTGCAAGCCCGGTGCTATGGCTGCACTTCAATTTAATCACTCAACGTCTATCATTAGTAAAAATTCAACCACGAAATTTAAATAACAAAAAATTATAATTGTACGTAACTATTAATGCAAAAGAAATTTAAGAATTATTATGGAGAAAATAACTCATCTTTCATTTTGAAAGCCATGATCAAGAATCAAATTAGAAAAATATAACAAATTGAATATATTATGAAAACAAAATAGCCAACATACTATATATAAAGATACTAACATAAAATTTTCAATAATAGTTTTAGTTTAGGAATCCTTCATGTTATAGGAATTCAAGATTTTTTTTTTAAGAAATACGCCTATAAAAATATATATATACATTTAGGAATCTTTCATATAGTAAGAATCCAAACTAGTTAAAAAATAAAATAAAATATTGAATAAATACCAAGAATAAGCAGCTAAGCTTACTAATGATAAGCTTTCCACATTTAAGAATAAGTTTTCGATTAGCAGCTGAACTTTCCATGTACATGAATAAGCATCTAAGCATAAATACCAAGAAGGAAGCTTTCAATGTTGTACGATTGCAAGCCATTGGTAAATAGAAGAAGAAAAAGCAGATGAGAAGGAAGTTCCAAAAATTATATATTTGTGGGATGCAAAAGTCTTAAGTTTCCCGGAACGGGGAGCTTGGTTGCACGAAAACTTCAGTGGGTTGACGTTCTTCCGTTTTGAAAACGTTTCGTCTCTGAAAGTTTTTTAAAATATTTTGGACACATTTCTGAAATATAACAAAATTGGAAATCCGTTTCTTAAATAAAAAAAAAAAAGAAAAATATTTATAACTAATTAAAAATAAAAAGGCTTATTAAATTTCTAAATAATAAAATAATATTAAAATAAAAATTAACAAATCTATTAAAATCCTAAATAAGAAAAAAATGTCAAAATAAAATTTAAAAACAATCAAAATTTTAAACTATTTAGGATTAATTATTATTAAAAAATTATAGATATTTATTTTTCTTTGTTCTAAAAAACTTGATTTGTTATTTTTCTTAATTTTTATTTTAATATTTGTTGATAGTAAATTATGTTTGAAATAAATAATATTATTAAATATTTATACACAATATTAGTATTTATAAATTTTCTTATGTTTTTAATATTTATATATTTACCTTATATTTTAATATTTTCATGTTTTCCCATATTCCGTTTCATATATTTTTTATAAATACCATTTCGCCGTTTTTTATTGCTGTTTCTATGCAACATAGGATGAAACAACGCATGAAGATTCATAATAATAATAATAATAATAATAATAATAATAATAATAATAATAATAATAATGCTTCACAGGCTTAAAATAATGTAATAAGAAGCTTGACTTTTTTTTTAAAAAAAGGGAAAGCTTCATAAAAATAAATAACATATATTATAAATTAAATAAATAATACTCTATAGCATATGTAATCGGACGTTTAGTATCTAAATTAATTTTGATTTAAAATTTTTTAATCAATTTAAAAGTTTTATCTCCTACATGTACATATATATATTATACATTAATATATTATCTATATATATACATATATATATATCTATTAAAATATATATTATTTAAATTTTAATTAACTGATTAATTTTTTTAAAAAAATCAAACTAATACATGTTAATAATTATAATTAAAATCAGCATATCGAGTTTTAAGATACTAATGAGCTCATAGTCTAAGCAACTGTTGCTGTTTTCGTGCAACATAGGATGAAACAACACATAAAACTTCGTTATAATAACAATAATAATAATAGCAATGCTTGATAAGCTTAAAATAACGTAATAAGAAGCTTGATTTTTTTTTTTAAAAAAAGGGAAGCTTCATAAAAATAAATGATATATATTGTAAATTAAATAAATAATACTCCATAGCACATGTAATAGGACGTTTAGCATCTAAATTAATTTTGATTTAAATTTTTTTATCAATTTAAAAGCTTTATCTCCTATATATATATATATATATATATATATATTTTAATTAATTGATCAATTTTTTTTTTAAAAAAATCAAACTAATACTTTTTAATAATTATAATTATAATCAAATTTTAAATTTTTTGAATTAAAATCAATATATCGTGTTTTAAGATACTAATGTGCTCATAGTCTAAGCAACAGAAATCGGAAAAATCCCTAAAATAAATAAAATAAAAACTTCCCAATTGGTCATGACACCGGGAAAAGTGTATCTAAAAACAAATTTTAGCGCGTTTTCCTTCCGCACTGGGTCACTTCAATTTGTACTTGAAACTACATTGTCTTTTCATTTCGAATGGTCTCAGGTATAATTCTTTCGACTCCATAAAAATCTCCATCTGAATCCAAATCTCACAACTTTTATGGCATCGTAGAAAGTATGTCTGAATAGTTAATCGGAACTTCCAACAAAAAAAAAAAAAAGAAATATACATATATAGGAGGATACGATGAAGTCCTATTATTATCCAATTATTAAAAATTAGTTAGCATATGTCAATTAATTATTTGATACTATCTAGCCGAAGAGCCAAAAAAACACCCAAATAAGATAAAGTTATGGTATTGAGCGACTATCTGCCACTGCCACCCTTTTTTCCATTTTTCCAGACAAAGCCATTTCAATGTTCCTTCCTTAATTCACCAAGTTTTCATTAGGTTCACACCTATTATTACCCAATCAATGACTATTGTAATGGGCCTCCACAGCACCTTGGACGATGACTCATAGCTCACTATTCACAAGTTCTTCCAAAATGCTCCCCCCGCGAGCCCACCTTGCATTCCTTCCCCTCTCTCCCCCCCCCCCCCCCCCAAAAAAAAAAAAAAAAAAAGGGTTATGGGTCGGTCGGTCAGTCCCTGTCAAGCTCACATCACTTGTGAGTCATGCACACCTTAGTCCTCTCATATATGATCTAATATGGTACAATCATGTTAAATATGATGAAATTATCCAAAATACAAATACAAACAACAAAAAAAGGCAAAGATTATATCTTTGAGCACTAAAAAGGAACTTAGTTCCAAAAAAAAAAAAAAAAACTCTTGGAAATGAACTTGCTTACATGGACATCCTACATCATCATCCACTGTCCTACGTAGCCTATGACCCTTCCACATGCACCTTCAAGAAAGCTTGTTACACGCTCTAGGGGACATGTTCAATGCAACGTTAATCACTACACGAAACGAAACCGGCCGAGCCAATATAGTCTTACTATAATACATCACTTTACATGTACTGGTAGCCTATCTTTACTTTTTCCATTTTTTCTTTTTCACCTTTTTTTTATTTCCTTTGACTTGTTCTATTTATCTTTAAATATTTCTATAAAAACTGCTCCATTTTGGATATAACAAAACAATATAATGCTTTCATTGCCCTTTTCTCTTGTTTTTACCATCTCCACATCCTTCTTCTTCTTCTTTAGCTCTAGTGTTCCTCTTAGTAACCACTATTGAGTATGGATTCATCTGACTTTCCAGTAACCAGATCTCCAAGAAAAGAACTTCAAGGCCCAAGACCACCTGCTTTAAAAGTCCGTAAAGATTCACACAAAATCAAGAAACCACCTGTAGCACCACCATCACAACAATCACAGCAACAACCGCACCAACACCACCAACAAACACAGCCACGGCAACCAGTCATAATTTACACAGTCTCTCCAAAGGTCATCCACACAAACCCTAGTGATTTCATGAACCTAGTCCAACGCCTAACAGGCTCAACTTCTTCTTCTTCATATTCAACTTCTACAACTTCTAATCCCTTTCATGATGACGGTGGTGCAATATCTCCAGCGGCACGGTATGCAACGATAGAGAAGGCAGCTAAATCACCATCGGACCAGAACAGCAAGAATCAGGCAGGTGGGGATGTGGGTTTTTTTGAAGGATTTGAAATAGGTCAAGCAATGATGGAAAAATCATCGTCTTCATCATTAAGTAATGTGTTTCCACCTGGGATTTTATCACCAGGGCCCGCTTCGCTTCCTCCAATACCACCAAACTTCTTTTCTCCTCAGTCTGATCCAAACATGATTAGCTTCTTCCATGACTTGAGCCCTGTTCTTCATGGTAACAGGAATTTTATAGAAGGAAGTTTCATGCCTAGTCCTTCTACTTTTGTCTCTCCTCGCTTCACTACTTCTCCAACTCCATCCATAGACCTCTTCAATAATTTCAATAATAATTTCTTCAACTTTTGATCATATTTTTTGTAGGGAGAATTATATTGATGATTAGGGGGTTTTTTTTTTCTTTTTCTAATTAGTTCTATTGTTTTTGTTCTTGTGTGTCATCTTCAGAAGAGAGGGGCTTTAGTGGAAATTTGATGAACATTTTGTTTTTGGTTGGTTAGCAAGTTGGAGACTTGTTAATGGCAACATGTTTTTCTTTTCTTTATTTTTAATTTTGTGGGTCCTTTGATAGGGAAGTTTTTGCTCTATATTACTATATTTTATGGACAGATTTTTCCTAATACCATTCTTTGTCATTTACCCTATGGCATGTAATTTAAAACAATAACAACATTTTGGTTCCTCAATTTTTTTGACCTTCTGTTCTCTTCCAATTCCAATCATTATTTGAATCTTTCAATGCTATATTTGTCAAATTTCTTATTTCTTAAGCAAAAATGTGGCAATATCTATGCTGCTTTGAAGCTACCCACATTATATATTTGTGTGTTAGGATATCTAAATTTCTCATTTGTGCTTAAATTATAGGCTCAAATAGAGCCAAATCTCTTGCATTATATCCAATTATTGCACCATGCACACCAAACCACTACTGTAAAGATTAATGGCAACTAGTTGTGGCATTGAAGTAACAAGGCAAAGTGGGTGGTACCATTTGCCCCTTCTAATAAATGTCTCCGGTCATTACAAAGCATGCGGCCCATTAAGCAGCATAGCTAAGAAACATTTAAATGAAAAAATAGGGAGAAAAAAAAGTGCACTGTGAATTTTACGGTAAATATATGGAATGATTTTATTTTATAAAATTTTAGATTATGTATGTAATTTCTTAATTATTAATAATCATTTTATTAAAATAAAAATTATTTAAAATGATATATAATTACATACATTAATAACATTATTACCTAAATACTACAAATTATACTAATTATATCATAATATAATACAAACAATTCTACCTCAATCTATATATTGTTACTAATTTTGTTAGAATAATGTTGTTACTAAATAGTTCCACTATTAATTATATGGTGTTATTATGTAAAATTTTAAATTATGTATGTAATTTATTGACTATTTTTGTGATAATTTTATTAAAAAAATTGTTTAAAATAAAAAATAATTATATTTACTAATGGAATTATTACCTAAATACTTAAAATAATACTAATTATAATATCATAATAGAATATCTTATATGGCACAGTAGTCTTCACCTTAAATTTAATTTTATTATTCTCTAGCTCTATTTTTATTTACATTTGGAAATCGAACCTCCAGTTAATGGACGCACATGTTATATAAAAGATTTGATAAGCTACAATTATAAAATTCTAATTACATATGGTTAGGATTTAGTTTGTTTATAGGCTCCTCCAAAATATAATTTATAATATATTTATTGGAGTTTTATTTGAAACATTAATATTAATGAGTTGACATTGACTATCAAAATCCAATAAAAAGAGAGTTAACTAAAATTTTACTTCTACGAAATAAATTTAAATGGTGATTATTGTTTAAAAATCAAAGGCAATATACTTAGTTTAATAAAATCCAAAAGCGTAAAAAAAATCTCTTTTTATTTATTTTCTTTCAAGTTTGTTCATGATGCCTTCAAATAAATAGTATAAAAAGAAAAATCGTCCCAACCCTCAAATTTTGGATTATTCAACTTGAAAATAAATTGATTTTTACATTTTAATTACCCCTTGAATTATTATCATTATTGTTTTATGTCCATCATGTTTTTTTTTTTTTTTTGTGTTATTGTTTTATTTTAGTTGATGTAGATAGATTTATTTTTATTTTTATACGATCTTGTTCCTTACAAAGTTTATGCACAATAATTGTAGTTACTTTTTTTTCTTTGGCTAAATGATCTTTTTAATTTATATTTACAAAATTGATATTAATTTATTAGAATATTATCTTTGGTCCTTGAGAAAATTTTTTCTAGCTTCGCCTTTATTATAAAAGCTCTAGATAAAGAGTTATTGAGAACTAGAATATTATTTGATTAATAATTTAATATTATATTATATATTAAAATTATATTTATTTATTTGTTTATGAAAAATATGAATGTAGTTAATTTTATTATATGAATGAATCATTTATAATTTATTTAGTAATAAACATAAAATATTTTATAAATAGAATTTCTAAATAAAAAATTTTATCTATATATAATAATTATGAAATATAAACAGAATAATTTAATTATTTTAAAGAAGAATAAATTTTATTTTATTGTACCTGACAGTTATAATTTTATAAAAAAAATGAAATAACATCAATTAAATATCAATTAATAAAATTTTTTAATAAATCACTTCTATGTTAGAATATTATATTATGTTTAATAACTAATAATGTTGTATTTTAAGAAAATAATTAAAGTAGGGTTTAAATTCATAATAAATTTATCAAAATAACATAAAAGTATTCTTGATATGTATAATACATGATAATTTAATAGATATAATTTTAATGGTTAAAAAGTAAACTTAAAAAGAAAAAAATAAAATAAAACAATTTGAACGAATTCAAACTGAATCCATTGGATTTTATTTATTTTAAATATGGAGGTTAACTCAGGTTGACTAAGCAGTAAATAAAAATTAATTAATTAAGATAAAATGATTTAAAAGCAGACATTAAGATTTGAATTTAATCAATATAAAATCCCTCTTCCAATACTTTTTTTTTTTTTTAAAAAAAAAGCTCATTAAGAAGATTTAGATATTTAAATTCACAACCGCATATATAAATTATGTTTTATATATTTTCCTTTTAAATGGAAACAAAAAATTTTAATTGCATTGCCTTTAATAGGACAAGCGAGGTGAATTTAATATATTGTACAAAACTTAGCCCATAACATCACTTTATTGCTAAAAACTAATACAAAACCCAAAATTAAATAACGACGGAAAGAAACCTTGAAATTCTTCCCTAATTTTAACGGCAGGACGAGAAAATTAAATTCTTCCACTGAATAAATGCAGATCTTCCATGATTAATTTCTAGGTTGAAGAAATCAGACCAACTTGGAGTAATTTACAAGTGCACCAGTATTGTTGGTGCGATACGAAAAATTATTCATAGCCAACAGAATTTCAATTTCTTTTAAAATGTGGGGGAGTAGATTCAAATCAGTTATAATATATATATATATATATATATATATATATATATATATATTCAGATCAATTGGACTAAATTTTCGATTCAGATTACATTTTTTTAAAAAAAGAAATTTTAATTTGATTTAATTCAAATATTTGAAACTAATCAAGTATAATTTAGATATTATGGATATTTTAATTAAAATTGAAATGGATGATTTTGATTCCTCATATTAAGTTCTTCCTCTCTAGAAAATGGAATTCTTATTTTCATACTTTTCTTCCTCTCTAGAAAATAGAATTATTATTTTCATGGAATAAAGTTAAACATATATTATTTAATCAATCTAATGTATAAAATTAAAATTAAATATATAAAAAATTATTAAATTCAATATTAAAATATTATAATAATTTTATTCTTAACTATTATGTATTTTATATTTTGTATGTAATAGTATAAACATTTTATATTTGATTATTGATTTTTATATTATTAAAAATAAATAAAGAAATTGACTTTAATTCTTATAAATCAATGAAATACTCATAAAAAATAATAACTTTTATTTTATATATATATATATATATATGTTTTATGTATGTATGTATAATTATAATAATATATATGTTTGATTTAATTTGATTTATTTTAAAATTCAATTTAGAAACAATTAAAATTTGAAATCATCTCAAATTATGATTTCGATTCGATTTGAGTGTTTAAAATGATTTTAATTCTAATTTAAGTATAATAAATTCGAATATTAGTTGGATTTAATATTTTCTCACGCCCAAAAGTTAAGCTTATACGAAAAGATTAATTCAACGAAACTAATCGGAGAGTGTCCTTTTAACGATTGACCTTGCCTTTAAACATCCGAAAAGTATTAAAGTTGCACCATATGTGACGCGGTTAATAAATCCTTAGACTTTCCACAGAAGAAAATGATTTTTTATGACATGACTTTATGCTTTTAAGTCCTTGAACTAAATTTTGTCATTTTTAAGTCCCTAAACTATTCATAATGTTTACTTAAAGTCTTTTTGTGATGGTCAATTGAAGAGTGAATTACTCACACCTTTAAGTAAGAATAGAATATTTAAGATTACATACCTTATTGTTCTTCTTTTTTTTTTTCTACTCATTCAGATTTTTCAATCTATTCGCTTAAACCAATACATGAATTTGAAGTGTCATCTCTCTTTTAATTATCATTTAAAATTTCTGTAATAAAATCTAGTATTTCAGTTACCATTATTTGCATTTTTGTCACTAGAGCTTGTATCAACTAAAAATTATGATTGTGTTGGCAGCCTTGCAATGAAATGCAAGATATGCCCATCCTGTATTTCTAAAACTAGTCAAGGAACTAGATAAAAGAAAGACAACATATATATGTTTCAATTTTATCTTACTTTTCCCTCTCTCTATTCACCAATTCTGCCATCGAAACCTCTATTTGGTCATATGAGTGTATATTATGTAAAAGAGTTACTATGATGAGTGTGGTATTTTCATTAGAAAAATGAGATTTCTAAGTGTTTAATGAATAAAAAGATTATTATTAATGAGTAGTGGGAGAATTTTAAGAAAACTTGTAAACAATTTGATAAAATGTCCAAAAGAAATGAGAGTTTTTGGATAGCATTATTTTCAAGTTTTATGAAATATAGAAGAGTGAAAGAATTAAAATGGTATTTTAAAAGAAATCCATTTCAAGATGTGGTATTAGATTTAGTGTTGAAGCTATGAAGCTATTTTTTTGTGACTTTTGAAAAAAGTTTACATTTATAAATTACATGTACTTTTGTTATTAAAGCTTACGTAGATTTAGGTGATTTAAATTGAAAAGTGTTTTGTTGATAAAAATGAAAAATTCATTGTAAAAGTAAGGAGTCAAATAGGCTTTTTATATGAATTTAAATTTATTTAAAATTTTTGAAAAAAATTTCAATATTTAGTATGATACAATCAAATGTAATATGATTAAAAAAAATTTTAATTTAATAGTTCAATTTAATTTATATTTAATTATAATTGATTATATCCTATCAAATCTAATTTAATGTATCCACTAGATGAAGAATTTATATGAGCAATATGCATAATACAAAAGCTTAAAAATGATAAAATTTAATTTGGAAGCTTAAAAGCATAAAATCGTAAAATTCAGGGGCTTCTGAATTGATTTTGCCAGGAAGAAAATATTTAGTATAGACATACATCCATCAATGTCTATTTAATCCCTGTATTTAAATGTATGTGACAGACACACATCCAAGTTGACTAGGACAAAACCTTGAGGAGAAATGATTGGTGCTGTAAACCTCAAGTTTCGAGAGATACATTTCATTTGGGGC
Source organism: Omphalea diandra (assembly GCA_949677035.1). Taxonomy (NCBI): domain Eukaryota; kingdom Viridiplantae; phylum Streptophyta; class Magnoliopsida; order Malpighiales; family Euphorbiaceae; genus Omphalea; species Omphalea diandra. The sequence goes on along the minus strand of CATIWR010127223.1, from coordinate 9,212 downwards.
CACAGCAAAAAAGGTTCTAATTTTATATTAATCTTTTAATTATATCCAACTTACATATTATTGGAAGAACCAATATGGGAGTAGTTAAATATGAACAGGGCTGCGGAAGAAAAACCAGCCCATGAAAGATCAATTTGGTATTATTATATACTAATCAAGTTGTGAACATGGTAATTGTAAATGTTTGACTTTCGTTAGCATGACAATAAACAGCCCATCGTTATGCTCTGCTTATGTCAGTCATGGAAATCTTTATGTATATAAGTTATTGAACGGTAAATTTCAGGATTTTTAATGTGTCAATTAGCTAGACTTGGTTATTGAACTGGACTTAATTCAGGTTAATTTCCGCTGCACATTGGGTTTCTATGTTCTAGACTTAATTAGTCAATCATTTTAATATAATCTGTTGCAATCATGTATAGTCAGTCCAATCCAACTCCAACATCTGACTTTTCTTTAGACACCTTCCATAAATACTTTCCAAAAGTTAGTAAACTTTGTCGGCAAGAACAAAAAATTACTGTGCAATTACAATTTTCTCAAGCTTAATAATAACTAGAGAGAATTTTTATTCATTGTTTAAACTTCTTGGTCTTTCAATAAGATAGAGAAGGAACTCTTTAGATTTTTCTTTGGGGTTGTTGGCAGCTGTACTTTCCACAGTTACGGACCTTTTTACCGTTGATGAGGATCTTAAGACCAGGGCAAAGGGGAGGAGAACTGTTTTTTTTTTTTTTTGTTCTTCCTGGTACGTTGATAACTCTAAATTTGTAAGAGATTCAACTGTCCGAATTTAAACTTTTGACCTTATGGAATATGAAAGAAACACTCAACTGTTGGACTATTAACCCATGGAAGCAAATAAGTCCATGTCAATACTGAAAATTACATGCAAGGAAGTACATATTTTGAGCTTACACTTAGGAGGGTTCTGGTAGTTATTTTGTTGTTAATTTGCTATGCCAGAGAATAAGCTGCCAATCCTTTCCACCGAGAGTAACAAAAAGAGTTAAAAGGGGACCATATAATGCAATGGTAAAATGAAATATAGTATGATTAACATCCGCTAATCAAATGAGACCAAAGGAGGGACGGGGTAAAGAATTAAAGAATGTGCTGAAACTCTTCACCGTGATTTAGAATCTCAGAATCATTGAGGACTAAGTTACTATCTTCATCCCTTTGTATCAACAGAACTCAGTTTTTCTTCTATCACAACTGCATGTCAACTGCACATTTCTCTTCCACAGCGAGCATTCACATGGTCCATGAATCAAAACTACTTCCACAAGTACACCACTATGAATGACTTGTTTGCACTCCACATTAATATATTATACTGTTTATATGCAGCATTGCCACTTTGTGGAAACAGTCATTGCCAAGCAAGAGAGACCTCACCTAAAGGATTTTATAAACAGGTTATGACATTGATTGATTCAGTGTAGAATACATTGAGCCACAACTGTAACTGCCATTGCTTAAAGGACTAACAGGGCTCTGTCCACCCCAGGTTAAGGCCTTTGTAAGGTCTTTCTCGTCTCCAGGGACTGCATCAACAACTACACGTGAAGACTGTTTTTCCTTGAATACTCCCCACAAATAAAATTTTGCCTGGAATCCTGCAAGTCAGATTTAGAGAAGAGAAAGATTAATTTGACGTCCTATAGATATATAAAGGTAAAAAGAGTTTTTTGACGAACAGTATTTGGCCTGTCCTATAGCCATAAAAAGGCAGATAAACAGAATTGAGCCTTCCATAAAAAGGCAGATAAACAGAATTGAGCCTTACTCCAAAACTCCATTGGCAGTAGTACAGTAGAAGTGAATATCAAGAGTTCAGCATTTTTAAGAACAGCTCTCATGGCAAGGTCTTTGTTGATCATGTCATCCACAAGGCTATCGAAAACCTTTTCATTCCTAACATAACAGAGGACAGATCTTTACAAGGAACTAAACTGGAAAATGAGAGAAAGCTAACTCATATCTGTTAAAAACAGCTACCTCTCACTGTCTGGAAAAAAATAGAGAGCAATGCTGTCATGACTTGGCCCCGACTTTTTAAAACCTTTAGGCCAAATAGTAGACCTAGGAAGTAATTCTGATGAAATTAACGTTTCTAATGATTTTGCTTCCTCACTGACTTTAGGGCATGCTAAGCTAGATACATGAGCAACAAGTCCACCCACAGTACTAAAATTTTTATCCAAAATGCTAAAGCTTCCCCTGTTAAACAAACAAAACACATTTTGTATATCATCTAGCAGTTTACAAAGAAATTTTAGAAGAGAGGGGGAAAAATCTTACCTCCAAATCGGATCTATTATTGGCTGCGCATGTATTAAACTTTTTTCTACAATTTTTGGGTTGTAAGAGATAACCAGCTGAGAGTTTCTAGTTTCACAAGGTTCAGCCACTTCAAGTAAGCTGCCTTCATCCAAATCATTCTGTCTCCCAAGCATCTTATCTTCCTCTACATCTACAGTGCAGTCTATCTCAAGTGGATGCACATCACATCTAACCAGTTGAGTGTTCTTGGTTTTAGGAGATTTACCCTCTTCACTGAAACTGTTCTTATTTGAACCATACAGTCTTTCATTCTCTTCATAGAAGCAGCCCTTAACTGGAATTTTCTGTCTTCCAAAATTCTGATCTTTCTTCTGATCCTCAGAGAAATTCACCTCCAGGGGTATAGCTGCTAGAGAGCTTTTGGTCTTAAGACATTCAGCCCTTTCAGATAAGTTGCCCTCATCCAAAAGAACCTGTTTTCCACACTTCTCATATTTCCTTTTATCCTCACAGCAAATCATCTGAGTCTGCTCAGGGAGACCTAGTTGAGAGTTTCTCCTTTCAATAGATTCAACCACTTCATTAGAGCTACACTCGTTCAACCCATTTTGTCTTACAAACTCCTGATCTTTTTCACTATTCTCTGAGCAACGCACCTCGAGAAGTAGAAGTTGAGAAGAGGAGCTTTTTCTATGATTCAGAAACTTCGACTTAGTCAATGAACAAGTACTCACTTTTCTCTTAGAATTCTTTTTCAATTTTTTCTTGACAAGATTCCTCTTCTTCACTTGAACACTTTCAAAACTTTCAGAGTCATTTTCCCCAGCTTGGAAAGGGCTAAGCTTGTCATGAAAGGATGCTTTTTCGATCTTCAACTCACAATCCTCACATAGCCATACCACATATTCATCAAACGTTGCCGGTAATTTACGTAAGCAATAGCTGGGAAAAAAAAAGAGCAAACGCTAGAGTCGGACATCACCATAAACAAAACTAACAATTCATTTCACTACAAAACTACTTACTGAAAATTAACACACTCCCCCAGCCCCCCATGGAAAAAAACCCCCCTTTTCTCTGCCCCTTTCCTATTTAAGCTTCATATACTGTTATGCCCTCCACCCCTAACATTTCTGAGGAAATTTCATGCCAATATGAAACCTTTTCAACCAGAATCACAGTTTGGCATAATAGCATAAAAGGTAAAATGGACAAAGTGCTACTCACCGGTGCACAGCATAATCGTGACATGCATGACAAAAAATTAAAGCATTGGAGAAACCTCTGTCACCACAAGTCTGACAAATAGTCACCTACAACACCAAAGGTTACCGCAGGATGTTAGAGCAATTCCAGAGATAGTTACATTTAAGCAGTTAATGGCCTCGTGCTCACATCATAAACAGCCCAAATATATTCCCTAGTGTAAAAAAAAAAAAAAAAACAAAGTATAAGGTGTTAAAACCATGAGTTATATCACTTAAAACACATGAAATCATAAACTCCTCGCATTCAATACTACATTGTATACCACATGATATGAAACAAGAGAAACACCATTCACCTTCTTTCCTTCTTACTGTAATCAGTCCTGAGCTGGCTGATTCAGTCTTCCAAGCATTCAATTTTTTTTATTGGTTCTGCACATAAAGCAGCAGCCCATATCTCCAGTTCACCAATTTTTCCACTGCCATCCAAACAAAATATAATGATACAGCAGGAACACCTATCAACCTCACACTCCCAGTGAAAACATGAAACCAAGATTTAACCTCCGGATTCCCAATGAAAACCTCTCATTCCAGTACAGCTTGTCATTATACCCTCTAGAAAACCATCTTGGAAAGCTAAAACCTCAGTAATGAGACAAACATAAGAACCAGGATTAATCTAATTGATCAAACAGAGAATTTCTTTGCAACCAAAGAGCCTTCCGAAACAAAAACATAATTCCCCTCAATTACCCCTCCTCCTCCCCCATCCCCACCCCCACCTGCACCTGTCAGTCTCTTCCCCTTATTCCTTCTTTCAGCATTAAGGATGGACTATTTCTGTGACGGCTATATGAGAATCTGAGAATATGAACTATTGCGATCATCTACAATTAAACTTTCCCAAAACATCATATCATGCATAAGTTGCTTTAAGTTCAAATAATCATTTAGTATCTACAAAATATTCCTCAAAGCAACACCAACATCACACATACAGAATAGAACACTCTTCAATACCACAATTACATCACCAATGACAGTGCAACACAACACCAACTTGTACAAGATACAGATAATGTGGGACTAATTTCAGAACTTTTACATAAAATGAAGCTATTTCTGAATCAACAGCATCAGTTCTCACACTTTTAGGACCAAAAAGATTGCACGTTTAATGTCTTAATTGCCCAAAATTTCTCCACACGACCAATCAAACAAAAGGCCAAATGCAAAAAATTCCCAAGAATCCACTCTCCAACTAAATTTCAACTCTGATCACTTGATAATAAACAATCAATTCAATACTTGCTCAAAAAACTCAAAAAAAATAGTGAACTACACCATGGATCAAAAAAACCCAACTTTTAACCTAAAAGCAAAGAAAAAAAACAAGGACTCACCATATTGAAGGCCCAGCACGTATCACGCAAAAGTTGTCCTCGACTCCCCGGCAGCCAAAACGAGAGCATTCGAACACATTCAATGGGGGTTCAGTTCATAGCATAAACCGTGATGTGTATCAACGTGTTGCCTTCAGTTGGCAAAGCCAAAGAAAGGGGAATTTGTTCATTTATTCTGTTATTATATATAGTACACGAGAAGAAATGGAATAAAAAAAGGATGGGGTTGGAGAAGAGGCTGGAGTTGGATACGGAAAATAAGGTGCGTGACATCATGTCAGATGCGGGCGAAATTTTTAATATGGGCTGCGTTTATCCCGCAATCATTTACACTAGACAAAATTGTCAACTTCCGTAGAGAGCGTCTGTCTCTAATATATATATATATATATGCGCTATATTAATATTAATTAAAAAAATTATTTACATTTTATTTTAAAAAATAAAATAGAAAAATAAAGGATAGAAAAAGAAAGATTAAAAAAAGAAGGAAAACTCTTTATTTTATTGGGAAAGATATGAAATTAAGAAAAAAAAAAGATGAGGAAATTTTTATTTCCTTATAAGTGTGCATAATAAAAGTCAAGAAAAGTTTTTAATCTGAAATAATTATTTTACCTTTGTATTATTGATATCATCCCACTCGTAAATTATATAGTAGATCTTAGAGTATGATGTTTTTATGGTTTGAGTGTTCAAAGCGTTTTGAATGTTATCATTTATTTATGGTATATGCTTATTACTTTATAAATAAATATTTATTAACTATCACCACAATATTTATCAACTATAGTTTTTATATTCATTATTTTATTAAATAATTAGATATATTTTTTTTATTTCTTATTTTATTAAATAATATTTCATAGATATACATTTAATTTTTAATTTAATATGATACATATAATCATATCTTATTAATATTTATGTTCATCAATTATAATTTTTAGTAATAAAATAATTACATATTCATTTTTAGTGTATTTTTATTTGTTTTATTCATATTCATTGATTACTACAGAATATTCATTATTTATATGAACAACATTTATCGTTGATAATATTTATGTTCATTATTTTTTATTGAATATAAGTTGATTTGCTCATTAAAAAATATAATATTCTTTTCATAAAATTTCATGTTTATTGTCGTTGGCCCTAATGCACCAAGAATGAAGGTTGAATTTGTGACAAATTTGAAGTTTTTATATCGGAGGAAACTCACAAATATGAAAAATTAGAGAAAAGATAGGAGAAAAATGAACACAAGAGTTTTATAGTGGTTCGAATATTAACCAACCCTACATCCACTCCCCAATGCACCAATTGGGTATTTCACTCAATCTCTAGTGTTTTACAAGCTCACACTCAACTTAGTGTTTAGGCTCACACTAAACCTTACAAGTGTTTTTCAAAGCTCATACTCAACTTAGTGTTTTAAGCTCACACCAAACCTTACAAGTATTTTCCAAAGCTCATACTCAACTTAGTGTTTTAAACTCACACCAAACCTTACAAGTGTTTTCCTAAGGCTAACACTCAACCTATATAGGAGTTTTCTAAGACTCACTCTCAAACCTATACAAGAGTTTTCTAAGGCTCACTCTCAAACCTATACAAGAGTTTTTTAGACAAGGGCTAACTCTCAAATCCAACCAAAAAGGTGTTTAAAACTCACACCAAACTATGTACAAAGAAATAAAGAATTAAAGTTGAGAAATAACTTAGCAAGAGTTTTGGCACATATCAAATGGTTATCCTCTTGCATTTACATCAATTTGGTGGAGTATTTATAGAATACATCCACCAAAGAGACGTTACTCTAAAACTATAAACAAATCTCTAAGATGTGCTAAACAAATTTAGCATTAAATGCTTGTCGGGTGGAAGTCGCGGTCGCTACTACTCTTTTGCTGTCATGAATTTCCAATTGCGGCTGAAAATCTTATTTGTGTCTAACGGTGAGTCCATGTGTCAGCTTTCTGTTGGTCATCCAATAAAATATAGTCATTGTGTTCTAACCACTCTCGAAAGTTGCGGTCGTGAGATATCAATGTCTTGGGCGCGACTGAGATCGCAAATTCCTCTGTGATTCAACCAAGACTCCTTCAGCTGAGTCACAGCTGCGAATTCGCCCACGAATTCCTCTGACCAAGCTTTAGCTATTCTTATAACAGTGTCGCTGTCGCGACTTAGGGGATACCGATCGCGAATTCCTCTGTTCTTCTAAAAGATGAAGATTTTGACTTCCATTGAAGATAACACTTATAAACTGTAAAAACAACACTTAAAATTGATATTAGAACTTTCAGTTATATTGTCAAGATCAAAAGAGAGTTTTGACTTAGGTTTGAATAACCTAGTCTAACAATCTCCCCCTTTTTATTTTGACAATTTAAATTGAATATGCAAAAAATAAAAAATTAATTATGCATGCCCCTAAGAGAATGATTGCTCCCCCTCAATCCATACTCCCCCTTAGTTATTCTAATAAGATCATTGTCAATTTTATCTCCTCTTTTTGTATGTTCCTTTTTGGTATATTCAATCAATTATCTCTCCCCTTTTGTCAAGATCAAAAAGAGAGGAATAGAAGGGAATAAGAGAGAGAATGAAGAATATGAGAGAGATTGACCACAAACTTATCAGTTGTACAAACTTAAATTATAATAGCAAATATAAGTAATTTTGCATAATTGATCATAATATGTCATATAAAAAGATAAATGAATGAAACATAAATGCAAAATAATTCAAACATTTAAAGATGCTTGAACACATAAACTAGGGATATAAATTTAAGAATTGTCATATATAGCCCTAGTAGAGTATATAAATTTTGATGATTGATTTGAATATTTGAAATGAAGAAAACCTCAAATGCAAAATGAATTGAATCAACTCATCACATAATCAATCAATCAATCAAATCAAATCAAACATGTTAACACATAGATATATCAAGCAATAAAACTCCCTCTAAATGTAAGCATAAATATATTAAGTTAAAAACATAAGGGATAAGAGATACATTGCAAGTTTAGTATCAATGCCTTAATACCAAATAACCATTTGAAACTTTTATCCCTTCTTCATTAGCAATCTTCATTCACCTTTAGATTTTTCATTGATGAGAATTTGGTGAAGGAGTCCTCATCCTGCAATATCAAACACTTTGTTTTGGTATCCAAATATACTTAGGTCCTTGGGGTTAGTCTTGGAAATATCCTCTAATTTGAGGTGTGCCCTTCTAATGTGGCAAAATACATTGATGTGCCCATATCTCATGCAATAATGACATTGAAACTTAGACTTATGAGTTTTTCTCTTATGCACAACCTTAGTATAAGTAAGGGGCCTTCTCATACTTTAGTTATGAGAGTGTATATAAGTGCATGAGTGATTAAGAGTAGAAGATAATTTTTTGTATTTGTGTGTTTGAGCATGCTTCTTGTTATAAATGTAAGCATGATTTGCTCTTTGAGCCTTGAGGGGGAGACCTTTCCTTTACCCTTAGGCATAGGTGGTTTAATGTTAGGGATACCTCTCTTCCCCATGACCTCAATACTTAAAGTTTAAGGTGTTGATGCTCTAATGAATGTAGTGGGTGAAGAAGTAGGTGAAGAGGCTTCATTGAAGCCTAAACCATATCTAACTAAAGAAGGTCTTTGAGACACAATAAGTGTATCCAAAGCTTCTTTCCCCTTATGAAATTTAGAGATGAAATTTCTAAGTTTTATAACTTCAACCTTTAAAGAATCATTTTCCTTTCTCAAAGAGTTAAGAGAGGATGAAGACTTAGAAAGACTCTGTAGAGACTTTTAAGTTCTTCATTAGAAGTCCTCAACTCACTTAGAATATCATTTAAGGATTTAAATTCATCCTCTAGTTTGGAATATTTTTTCTTACAAGTTTTCATTTGTGACTTATATTTGTCAAATTTCAAAGTGAGAGCTTTTAAAAGCTCATCATCTATATCATTAAATGCATCATAATTATCATAAGAGTGTGGAGAAGTACTTACCTTTTTAGAGAAGTCCTCTTGAGCTGTGAAGTAAAAGTTTATTGCTTCACCTTCGTCTTCATCTTTTTCACTTGAATCATCATCCCAAGTAGCCTTAAAGGACTTCTTCTTTTCCTTGTGATGATAAGAATATGACTTTCTTTGAATTCTTCTTTCTCTTCTCTTTTTCATCAACTCCTTGGTCCTTCTTGATATTTTGGCAAGCTCTTTTTCTTCTTTATCACTTTCATTTGAGTCACTTGAGCTTGAATAATCTTATTGAGCTTTGAAGGCTAGAGCTCT
>CATIWR010127187.1:0-73500 GCA_949677035.1 Omphalea diandra | reverse complement strand
TCCTTTTCCTTTTCTATTTAGGAAGAGTTGTTCTTTAGTTAGGAAAGTATCTTGGTCTAATCTTGTTGACCAATCATAATGTTTCTTTAGTTTTTCTATTTAGTTTAGGATTGCCTTTTCCTTATTACATTAGGAAATATTGAATTTTGTTAGGAAATGTAAATCAATTCCTAATTGGTTTTGGATTAAGCATTGTAAGGACATAGCCCTTATATTCTGCCAAGAGGGATTCATTCAATCAATGTTATTATTGTTAACAATTTTACTTATGATGTTAAATTCTCTTATTGAGTTCTTGAGTGGACTTGGTGAGATTATTAAGTGAAGGCTTAATAATTTCACAAACTTGTTAATTTCTGATCTTAAATTAGCTTGGTTAATTTAAGGTTTGAGTTAACACAACTTTGAATCTTTATAACTTAGGTTGCTAGAAATAATTTTTCTAGAGGTCTACTTGGGATTTGAAGATCAAAACTCTAATACTTGGTTTGATAGATTTTGGGCAACTATTCTTTAGCATACGAGTAAGGATCAATCCAACCTTGTTCGTATTATTTAGTTCCCTCCATTCAGCTACAAAATTTGTCGTTGCGACCCAGGACGCGAATACCACCGTGAATCTTTCTGTATGACATTCAAGTCTTCCTTAACTGGATCGCAACTATGATTTCCTCCATAAATTCATCTGGTCCAAGTTCATCCATCCTCGTTGCAAGGTCGCGGTCATCATTTAGAATTTCCCTATCGCGAATTTGGATGCCTTACTAAATGCTAGAGATTTAGACTTTCATCCAACTTCCAATGCAAACCTAACTTATAAACTGTAAAAACAACACTTAAACAAGATGCTAGTACCTATCAATATTCATTGTCAAGATCAAAAGAGACCTTTGATTTGGGTTTGACTAACCTAGTCCAACAATCGCTACTTTTTTGATTTTGACAAATTAGACTGATTTTGCTTAAAGAAAATGAATTGCATGAGTGTGAAGTTGAGATGGTCAACATTTTTAACAGAATATGTAAGCACAATAATGACACTTGCACCATTGCATTTGGGACACTTGAATGTATATTTAATGTTTATATACTTGCATGAAAAATTATCTTATATTGTATGCATGTTATAGTATCATAAATAATGGTGTTATAGAGCTTATTTAAAACTATAAGGAGCATCTAGGGATTTGGAGATGGATGGAGGTACTTAAGGAGTGAAGAAGAGGGACAAAAAGAGGAAAAGTGAACTTCCAACCAATAGAAATGCAACACCATGATTTTGTCTTGTTACAATAGGTTTATGAGTGGAATTTTGACTCTTTAAGATCATAATATGGAGCTTAGATGTGAGGTACAGTAGAAGAAAGACAGATCTAAGGAAGAAAGCAAGGAAGGAAGGAAGGAAGGAAGGAAGAAGAAGAAGAAGAAGAAGAAGAAGAAGAAGAAGAAGAAGAAGAAGAAGAAGAAGAAGAAGAAGAAGAGGGAGAGTGAGCTGCTTAAGAAGGAATCCTAAGGTTTTTTGGTTTTAGGAAAATAGGTAAGCTAATTTATCTTCTTATCACATGAAATTAACCCCTCATGACATGTTAATCATGCATGGTTAGTGAGGATTATAGAGTATTTGAGATAGAACTCTTGGATGGAAGTTGAAATTCAAGAGAACAAGAGCTAATTGTGATGGTTTTATTGTTAGAGTAGAATTTTCTACCTACAATTTCATAACACTATAATAGGAATTAAGGAAAGTTCCAGATGTGAAAGTTATAGCTTTATGCCCCATATAAATTCATTTGAAATAGTTTTGCTTGATTTGGTGTGTGTGAGGAGTTATGACTCCTTTATTAGTGCTGGTTCACAACCAACTAAAATCACCTAAGTCTTTTTGTTTTCTTATATTTTGATGGCCTTAGGTTCTGATTTTTGCAAAGTGTAAAACATAAAATTTGTATTTTTATATCCCCTCTAAATACCTGTAAATTAGTTTTGATTGAAGTATTGTGTGGAAAGATATATGGCTCATTCACTAACTGACCCTATACCCAGATGAAACCTCGTTAGTCTTTTAATTTTGTTTTCCAAGAATTAGTTGGCAAAAGATTTGGAATTTGGTGATGTGTAAAACTTAAAAGTTATATATTTATGTATTATCCACATGCCTATAAAATATGTTTGCCAAATTTAACATGGTTGTTGAGATATTTCCCCTTCATTATGATTGATTGTTAACATGTTAAAAACCTGCTCACCCTAAGATTGGTCATTTGTTTTAGTGACTTTATAGATTGAATTAGACAATGAGTAAAACATGAAAAATGTTCCTTTATGTGTTCTCTAACTTATGGTAAATCAATTTTGGGATTGGATCTATAAGATTTGAGATACATCTAATAATGTAAGACCTACTCAGGCTAAGATGACATTGAAATAGGGCAAATTCATAAAATTGACCATAAATTATGTAGTGTATAATTTGAACTGAATTTTGGATATGGTGTACCCATACATGTCTAGTTTAATTGCAAAAAAAGAATCAGTCATTTGGATTTATGAGTTAAAGTAATTATAAAAACAACCTATCGAGTTCATGATATTTTACTAGAGCATATTTGTATAACAAGATGAAAATCTTCTTTTATCATCATGGATTGATTTGGTGTATTGAAATAGGACCTCGAGGCATTAAAGATAATAGTGGAAATAATCTGGGACCATCCATGGCTTAATAAGCTTGAAGGAGGAGGTAAGTAAATGGCTAATGGTACTATACGTGTGATTGGTTAAATGCCATGAACATACACTCAATTGAATGAAATGTTGTTTAATGTGATGATATTGAGGAATACATTGATGAAAAGATTATTATACTCTTTATTTATTTATTTTCATGAAATGTTGATAAGTTATGACTGGGGAATGAGAGTATGTGGTGATATAAACTGCCAAAGTTATATGTATTGTTATTGGTCATTATATTATTGAAATTTTATTATATTTATATTTGATTTGCTGAAAGACTAATAATTGATGTTGTTGGGAAAACAACAATTTTCATAGCTTGTGTGACAATAAAATATAATAGCCTGTATGACAATAACATTCGATAGCCTATGTGGCAATGATATCTATAGTCTATGTGGCAATAAAATATAATTGTCTGTGTGACAATAACATTCGATAACCTATGTGGCAATGATATCTTTAGCCTGTGTGACAATAACATTCAATATGTGGCAATAACATTCGATAGCATATGTGGCAATGATATCTATAGTTTATGTGACAATAAAATATAACAGTCTGTGTGGCAATAACATTCGATAGCCTATGTGATAATGATATCTATAGCCTGTGTGGCAACAAAATATAACAGCCTGTATGACAATAACATTTGATAGCTTGTGTGACAATGATATCTATAGCCTGTGTGGCAATAAAATATAACAACCTGTGTGACAATAACATTCGATAGCTTGTATGGCAATACAATATAACAACCTGTGTGGCAATAACATTCGATAGCCTATGTGGCAATGATATCTATAGCCTGTGTGACAATAAAATATAATAGTTTGTGTGGCAATAACATTCAATAGTCTATGTGACAATGATATATATAGCCTATATGACAATAAAATATAAGAGTCTATGTGGCAATGATATCTATAGCTTGTGTGGCAATAAAATATAACAACTTGTATGATAATAACATTTGATAGCTTGTGTGGGAACAATATTTATAGCCTATGTGACAACAAAAAATGAAAGCCTTCGCGACAGTGATATTGATAGCTTATGTGGCTTTTAAGAGTAAAAACTCTTTATTCTGTGCATAGATATCATGATCAGTTATTAATATTTAAATGTTTGTTATGTTATTTGAGATTGAAGTATCATTATGTATTTATGTACTGAGTATGCAAGCTCACTCTTTTGGATTAAATTTTATTTGAGGAAGAGTAGATTAAAGATTGTGTCTAGTTACATTTTGAAGTTGCTGTCTAGCAGTCTAATAGAGGTTGGGCCAGTATGCAGTCTATTAGTATTTTAATTTGTTTAGCCATGTATGCTTTGTTGTAAATAACAAGAGATATAGTGTAAACAAAAATAATACTACTAATTGAAATCAGGTCTTTTAATGACAATGGATAGACAGAGAGAATTTTAATGATTAGTAAATGGGATGTCACATCAATATTGGTCTTGAAGATCTCTATTTTACTAGGCATCCTAAAAATAATGTAGTTATTCCTTTTTCTTTTGAACTTAATTTGATCATTCCTAAATCATATCTCCCAATCTACTTCATCATTGCTAATTAACAAAGCGTAATAGTGATTCTTTTCCATTCAAGCTCATACAATTATATCTATTCATAGCTAGCGAAATTACTTGTTCCAAGATGCATAAAAAAACACAAATTGATTGCATTCTAACAATCCTGAACTCATGCTATTTAAATTAGCAACTAACTTAAAATTAATTTATCTCAAATTAATTCTAAGAATGGCATCTCTTTTCATAGAAACTTACAGTGATAACCAAATAAAGCTTAATTAAGGTATACATCTTTTGCAAAAATCATAAAAAAATATATGGTATATTTTTGGCTTATATATAGGTGCAAGCATCATATAGGTCCAAGCATAAGATCACAATCATTCCCCCTCCCCCAACACTTAGATATGACATTGTCCTCAATGGCATGCATTCTAAAAAAAAAAAAAAAGATAAAAGAGGTCGTATAGCAAGAAATACTCCCCTCTCATCTTGGTGGAAGGTTGATTGTATCCAAATCCTTTTTATGCTCTTAGCCTACATTCTCTTAAACACTTAAGAAAATGAGAAAGATGAAGTAGCCAATTCAAGATACAAGAAAACAAAATAAAAGCTAACTAAAAGAAATATGAAGATGCAAAAGAAAATCCAATAGAACATAATTTAACAAGCTGAATTGCTTTAGTCATCCTCATATTCTTTCCATCTTCTTTGTAACACACCTAATCACAATGGAAAACTTTATTTAAGTATTAAACTAAGAACCAACTAGACAAATATAAGTTCAAAAACTTTTAAAGAATAGATAAAATTTGAGTTGCCTCCTAAGAGTCTATTTTAAGGTCTTATAGCTTAACCCTTAGAGCTAGCATCATGTAAGTTTTACCATGGATTTATGACTGTCCTTCATTAAAATTGGATATAAGCAATGAGTTGAACTAAAACCCCTTAAATCAATGATGACTCAATCCCAATACCTCTTTTTTTTTTTCTTGACCTCTTTTCTTGGTCTTGGATTATTTCATTAATCTTAGAATATATGAGGCATTTTGCTTTCCAAAATATGTATGATCATAAAGAATTGTAATAGGTCTAGCTCTAATTGACAAGATTATGAAAGATAAGGAGGTATCTTTGTAACCTCATCGTAGTCCAATTCATCGACAAAGGAGAGAGAGGATGGATTAATATCATGAATTTGAAAAGGGAAATGATTACTTACCTTATATTTATTGACAAATCATCTCTTATTGGTATATACTTATCAAGCTTAAAAATTGCCTCCCTTTTGTGGACAAACTTAATGCATAAGGTCTTTTTTTTCATAAATGCTCAAGCATTTCTCCTGCTCCATGGGCTATCATATATGATATTGTAGATTTCCTTTCAATTTGCTTTCCTTGATGAGCTCTTCATCTTCACTATTCTCTCTATCTTCTTCCTTTTCTATCTTTGAATCAATCTACTGACTACTAATTAATGTATTTTCCTTAACTTGCATCATTGGATTGACCTTATGAGATCTAAAGTTTAAATCATTATCCATTGGTCCCATTTGAATCACAAAGTTATGGAAGAGAAAAGAGGTATAACTTTTTAGATTTGCATCTTAACTTCTTTGCATCTCAATATGTTTTAACCTAGCATCAATTTTGGTGATGTATTGCTCTAAGAGGTTTTCTAGGTTAGACTGTTCCTCTTAGGGTTGGAAGATCGATGGTACATCAAAAATAATAGGAGCATAAAGATTTCAAATAATTGTCATTAGACTTTAAAAAATTAGGGTGGTTTTACCAACCAAGGTTATAGGTATTATAATAAGGATCATTGGGTTGGTGATTGAAAGTTCCCTTATAACTTACTTATTCTTATGTGAAAGAATTCCCCATTTGGAAATCTATGTTTTTATGATCATCCTCCCTACATAATTCACATACCACTTATGAGAAAAAAGAAGAAACCACATTATAAGTCATGTAATTCATTTAGTTGGAAAAGATGGATAATTAAGCCTGTAATGTATAGAACACATCTATTTCATAAAGTTATAATTATGTATAAGAAGTACAAAGTAAACAAAAAAAAACTTCTAAATTAAGAATTAAATCAAAGCTTCCAATATTTTGGCACTGTGTCCTCGACAACGATGCCAATTTCTTTGGATAAAATTTCACAAAGTGGGTTTAAAGCTAAATCAATCAATAATTTTAAGCTCACTTTTTACCTTCCCTCCTTTAAATTATTCCTTAATCCCACCTTGAGAAATATTACAAGAGGATGATGATCAAAGTAATATAATGCATAAGTGTGTTGAGATATCATCCCACAGAGATACGTGCTATACGTATTGAAAAATAATGATTCTATTTTTATCAAGGAAATGAATACCTTAGATAAGATAAAAACTACAGATGCAATGGAAATAAACTAAACTAACAATTCAATGGAAAGAAGATAAAAGCAATGAGAAATAAAACCTTCTGATAAAATACCTAGGATACTTGATCTCACAAATGGAAAATCATGAAATCATTAATCATTCAATGCTATGTTGGATTAAAGGTTGTAACTATCGTTTGTCTCTCCAGTAATTAAGGCTCTCTCTCTTGAGTAGTCATTGAATATGTAACCATTCCTCTATGTAAATCTCTTGATGTGAAATGGGAATGCATTACCTAATTAGTTCGAGTAATCCTTTAAGTGATACTAATTGGTTAAGTAAGTATCTCTACTCGTCAATTAACTTAAGGGAAGTGATTCTAGTTATATTTAATTTACAATCTCTTAATCTATAAATGAAACACAAGTCATGTAATTCGTGGCCAACTAATCACAAGCATTAGGTTCAAGAGTCATTCACATATAAAGAAAAAAAAAAATCCCAACATAGTCACCCAAATCATAAATCAATCAATCGATATCTATGGCTACATCAAGGTCTTAGATCAAAGATTTAGTCTATCATACTAACAAAACAAGACAAATCCAAAAGTAATAACATCATCATAAGAATAAAGAGAAGGAAAGATGAAATCTCCCAAATGTCTTAATGGATCTTCTTCTTCTTCTTCTTCTTCTTCTTTTTCTTCTTCTTTTTCTTCTTCTTCCTTGATCTAAAGATCTCTTAAAGTTTTGCACTTAATCTAGCATTGAAACATGTTTCTCCTTATTTTCTTCTTTTAAAAACTCCTCTTTTTGCCCCCTAAACTCTCTATAGAAAACCCTAAGTGTTGGCTTTAAATACTCATTCAAAAGAGTTAAAAAGTAGCTTGCTGTGTCCCCAAGTCGCAGGTCGCGACTTTAGTGATGGGCAAGACAACTTACTTTCTTCTTCACCTGTCCAAATATCTAACTTGCTCCTTGAAGTTATCAATTTGCTTTTTTTTTTTTTTTTGTCTAATTTAGCTCTAAACTTCCTAAAACACCTATAAAACATTCAAATGTGAGAAATAAATTAAATTAACTTAAAATAACATAACATAAACATTGATTAACACTAAATCTCATCAAATTTCTATGAACAAATTAAGCCTAGCAATAACCTGTGGTGAAAGAGAGATACTTGAGTATTGATGAAATAAATGACTATGTGTATGAAGATTGTCCACAAAATGGACGCAATTTTGAGCTTAAGAAGTTTAAACTATAAAAGATGATGAGGATTTTATTGTCATGAAATGAAAGGTAAGTAATCCTTTCCCTTTTGAAATTCATGATTCTAAACCATTCTCTCTCTCTCTCTCTCTCTCTCTCTCTCCTCTCTCTCTCTTATTGATGAATTGGACTATGATGAAGTTATAAAGACACCTCCTTATCTTTTACATTCTTATCAATTGGAGCTAGATCTATTACCATTTATTTATGCTCATGCATATTTTGGAGAATAAAGCGTCTCTTATGTTTTAATCTTTAATGACATAAACCAAGAATAAGAAAAGAGGTTAAGAAAAAGAAAGATGTATGTGGATTAGGTCATTATTAATTTAAGGAGTTTTAGACCAACCTATTGCTTGTATCTAAAATTAATGAAGGACAATCACAAACCCATGGTAAAACTTAAATGAAGCCAACTCTAAAGGTCAAACTATAAGACCTTAAAATAACGATCTTGAAAGGTAACTCAATCTTTTAATTTTTAGTTTTATTTAATATTTTTAAGTTTTTTATTAATTAGTTAGTGTTAGTTGAAAATTTTGAATAAAAGTTCTTCATCTTTTTGATAGGTTACTATGGAGAAGATGGAAGAGAAAAAGGACATTGAAACCTAAAACCCTTTTTAAACTTAAGAAAATTCTCACACTTAAAGAGGCTATAGCTTTTTACACTTAAACATGATGCATTTCTAGGAGAGGGAGAGTATTTAAGGAGATTGTAGCTATGGAGAAGAAAAATAGAGCTGAGGGAACTCTCATTGTGGTGGAAGAATCATCTTCAAATGAATAGGAAAAAATTGAATAAAACTTATGGTGATATGCACTTCATCACCATTAATGAGAAAAGGGAGGCCAACGAAGCTAAAGAGGGGTAAAGGAAGAATAATGAAGAATTAGATTTGTGTTTTTACTTTGGCATGTAATCCTTTGGATTTAGTTTAAGCTTTGCATCTTTCTTTTCCTTTAGTGTGTTTGTTTTTAATTTGAGAATGTGAACATGTTAATTAGGAGTTTGTTAATGTTCAATTTTAGTTTTAATGGATGTTTTAAGTTTGTCAATGATTGGTTCTATGTTTGATGCTTGATTTAGGATGAATTATGCAATAAGGAAGTTCCAAATTGATGAAATTTACCATCGTTTATATGTTTGGAAGATGTTTGAAAATATTTAGCATTGAGGAGATTAATTTTACACTAATTTGGTGCAATCAGAGGTGGCCTCAACCATGCCCGTAAGTAGGGTCATGGGTCATGACTAGCTCAAGCAAAGCTATCATCGACCGAGTTACAGGCTACGACTTAAGTCACAACATACAACTCGATCTCACTCTAGATGAAAGCATAGGCTATCGCACCTATGACACGTGTTGCAGGCTATAACAACCTTGTGAATTATGATTATTGAGGAGAATTTAGGGATATTTTCAACCTAATTTGAAATTCAAATGTTTCCACCTAAATCTTAATCTTTTTGATTTATATATAAACCTTAATTCTTATCATTTCCACTCACTATTCAATTCAAACACTTCTCCAATGTTCAAAAGCAAGTATAAGTCTTTAGAGCATCAATTTTATCTCTATCTTTTAGTTACTCTTCTAGCTATTCTTTTGCTTATTTACTCTTCCAAAACCACTACCACCACCACACCATCATACCTTTCATCAATTTACAATGTCCTCAAAAGCATCTTTATTAAGGCAAAAAGGGAAGCAACACCAAAAAAGGCCAATAGGCATCTCATTACGATATGGTGCTCCCTTTCCTATCTACAATGATGAAGATGACGAGAAATTCGTTGGTCTTAAATCAAGGGTGTAAATTACATGTATATTTTTAGAAGAATCACATTTTAGAATAATTAAAAATCTTTGATTTCATGAAAGAGCTTTTAGGTAGGTTGGGTTGGGTTGGGTTAAGTTTGCATTTACACCACTTCCATCTTATAAAAAACTCAATCTTTAGTTCTTTTCCATAATTTATTTCAAAAATGAGCAAGAAACATCTATTGTTTTTAGACTTTTTTGTACCTAATATACCATTGACCAAACCACCATGAGAGATGTATTTAGCTTCTACAAAGGAAGCATAAATGATATACCTAAAAACTTTCATCAAATATCATTTTAGGAATAAATTTTCAGACTAGAGGTTTTAAATTTTCATCAAGTCTCAAGTGGGTCCATAAAAGTTAGTTGTTTGATTATTCTTTATAAGCTTATGGCTTTTGCTATCTTTGGAAAGCAAGAGGTAGCCAAAGTCTCTAAACAAGAGCTCTTTTTCATATGGTGTGCATTACTCATCAACTTTTCCAAAATTTTATAAGGCCAATAAAAAATCTTAGGCAAGTAGTACGATTAGGACATATAGCAATATGGTTGGTTATCTTTGACTCAACCAACACTTACAGGGACCTCATTTCCATATTAACTGACAACACTGCCTCCATTCCATACACAAGGGAGTAGAGGATTATTCTCACTGACATTCTAGTTGTAGTTCGATATCCCATAACGTAAAAGGCAATTTTTCATACCAATCCTTGTAAGTTTCCATAATATTGGTAAGTATTTCCTAATCCTAACTAGTAAAACATTCTAGAATTCCCTTTTTTGGACACTAATTAGTTGTATAACAAATTAATGGGTTGTACAACCAATTCCTTGGCTGTACAGACCATGGGGAAACCCTGAATCTAGAAAGTTTCATGGCCTTTATTTGTTATGGGTCATGAATGAAGTTGTACTTATGGTTAGATTAAATTGTACCTTAATTCCTATGACCATGAGAGCTTTATTATGGTTATGTTTATCTTGAGTTGTGTTTATGTCATAATCATTATCTCCATGGGAAAGGTTGATTAGCTCTTTAACTAGTTAACTTTTTCGCTATATTTTGGGTGGCTTCATGATTGGAGTTAGGAGAGAGTTCCATACTTGGCCCTTTGATTATACTACAATTCATGCTCACATTCCATACACATTTTGGCCATGAGATGATTTCTTTTTTTACTAACATCCTAACTTTCATCAATGTTAGTGGTGTTTATGGATGCTTAGCTTTTTAGGAGCAACATGGAGGAGGGTTCAATAAACTTAAGATACCACTTGTTCAAACATTGATTATAGAAATCAACATGTTAACAACCATATACCCTAATATATATATATATATATATATATATATATAATGTAATTATCACCCTCTAACAAGAAATAATCCAAGGATCATTTCAAGTAGAAGTTAGAATCAACTATTCTAATCAATGATCATAATAGTATCTAGGATGCTTTCCAATACCATAAACATTAATGGGTTTGATAAGTTAAGAAAGAAACAAGGATTTTTGTTTGAAATGCTATAAGCAAAAAGAATAACTATGATAAGTTTTAAGTTCACAAAAGAATTTTAAAGCAAAACACTCATAAAAGAGCATTTATTTCTATTATCTTCAAATTATGTTTCACAAATGAATGAGCCTAGCTTATATAATTGCCAACCCAAGCTCACACAACAAACCTACACTTGGTTACATAGGATCTTATTCTAGCATTTACATCTATTTATGATAATTAAACCCCATTATGTTACAAGAAATATCCTAACTTTCACATTAATGCATTAAATATATTAATTCCCCATTATCTTTTTTATAACCCTCAAATATAATAAAATCTATTTCTAATGGGCTAAAATAAAAAAAATGTTCAAATTAAAAACCCAAAACACTTAACCCTAGCTAACATGAAATAAGCCCACAAAACTTATTATGGCTAAATGGCCTTTTTATTAAAATGGGCTAGAACACACATCACATGGTTGGACTTTGTCCTCATGATTTGAGCTTGCTTGAATCACGTTGGCCTATTTAGGCTCTTTTTGCATTTTTAATTCCTTAGCCTAATCTTGACTATCTTGCTTCTTCCAAATCTAATCCATTAAAGAGGTTCAAGTCTCTTGCATCCTTGTAGCTTTAAACCTTATCATTGGTCCTCCATGTATCGTTAATGGATCCTTAGCTTATTGGCTCATATCAATTGCCCTAGGCCACTAACATCCTCTAAGGTGTACTTGCATCTCATGAGTATTTTCCATATGCCATGATTCATATGTTTGTGCATATCTTTCATTATTATTGTTCCCATGTGATTCATATGTTGTTGGGATGATTGATTTTGGACTTAGATCCCATTTTAGGTTCCCTTAGCTTAGAGACCTTAAGTAAGACCTTTTCCTTTATTAAATTTCCTTTTGTATGCCTTTTAATTTATTGTTCTCCATGATGGTTACTAACATGTTCTTTTTCCTTGTGTAGGTAATTGAGGGATGTGACTGATCCAATTATACTTAATTATGGTTATTTGATATGCATGACCTCTCTTTAATGTGTTGTATGATTTTGCTCCCCTTTGAGATTGGTTATGATTATACTTTGATATGATTTGGATTATGCTAGAAACATCTGAAGGCTATCAATTAGACTAATTAACAATAAGATTAAAATGGTAAAAAGTGAACCAAAGATGCCTAAAGGCTGGATCTCAATATCTGGGAGATTTAGGGGCGCCTAACCTCTTTCCTAAGCCATTCCCTATTTTTGAACCCAATCTCTTATATGGTGAAGATGAATTGACCCTTTTGAATGACTTAGTTAAGTTTAGATTTCATCATTAATCGCATTCTTGTCTCGGCTAAAGTCAAGTGGCGATTTGGTAACCCATTAGGGATAGTTCCAATGTATTGTCCCTCTTGGTAACCCATTAAGGACAGTTCCAATGTATTATCCCTCTTGGTAACCCATTAGGACAATTCCATTATATTGTCCCTCTTAGTCCCCTGTTGACCATTAAAATTAAAGAAAGGCTTCAAAGTTATGTAAGGCCTAAAGTATTACTTGTCAATCTAAACATGAGCTACTATTTAGGGTCATTACTAATGTATGATCCCTTATCCATTCAATTTTCCTTTCCTTGATAAAAGGATGGAGTCACGAGCAAGATATCACTTATTTGAGCATAACTTTGAAATTCATAGCACTCACAGTGACCACTTTACTAGGGACACAAAATTGACTTTGCATTCAATCTTTAGTTCACATTTTACCATATTAGCTTTTGTTATCAATTAATTCATTACATTCTTATATTCTCCACATGCAGTAGGTATGGCCTTGAAAAAATCAATGGGTTCTCTAAACTTTAGACTTAAGCTCTATTTAGGCTTACATGATGGTGAGGTGGGTTTATCACTTATAAGCCAAGTACTTTCTATTATACTAATTAATTAATTACCTAGATTCTTGTCTCAACCAGCTTTCCTCACCTTAAATTAAGGATGTAGCCCTTACATAAGTTAGTGTTAGCACTTAAAGAACACAATCTAGGATCTTTTTGAGAGTGAAAGGCTTCTAGACCTAGAAAAGGAACCACAATAACTTGGTAAAAGGCATAGTTTGGAGTTTCATTTTGCTTTCCTAATTCAACCTGTCTTATCTTAGCTATAAACATCTGCATAGTTTTGTTATTTTAATGAATGATGATGCTTTTAATTTCATGTTTTTGCTTATTTATCCAAATATGGTTATTAATATATTTAGTGGCACAATGAAATGCTTGGTATGAGAGAAAGAATAAGAAGTAAAAAGAAATAAAGGAAAAATAAAATATGAACATCATAAAGGGTGGGTATTTATGAAAAAAAAAGAAAAATGATACAATAAGAGATGAGACATGTAAGGGGGAAGAATGAGAAAAGAGATGAGATCAAAAAGTGAAAGGAAGCATGGTGTGAAAAGCCATAATAAGCCTTAAGTCTTCATTAGTACGAGAGGAGAGGATGTGAAAAGGAAGAGATGAGATATGTAAGGGAAAGAATGAGAAAAAAAATGTGTGAGGAAGGGTAGATCTCAAAAGATGACCTATGCAAGTAAGGAAGTTAGGGGAAGGTTCAACAATAATGTACGTGAGAAATAAAATAGGGTTAACCTAACCTAATGAACCATCTCCTAATTTTATGAAGAGACCAAACAATGGGAGAAGGAAAAAACATCATTGACAGAAAAATGTTAGACAATCTTGTGTGCCTTTAGACAATCTTGTGTGCCTTACATAATGATACCATGAGAACACTCAAGTGAAGATTACCTAGGGGCAACCAAAGAAGCCTGAAGGAGAGAAAAATGTCTTAAAAGAAAGGTGGATAGGTAATAACTTGTTAAACTCCTTGTGATATGAAAAAAAAGCAAAGAAAAGAAAATGAAAAAATAACACTAGATGGAAAACCTGAAAGAGGTCATTTAGGAAATAGTTATAGAGAAAGTAAAAAGAAAGTTGAAAAATACTTAGTTAGAAAACCTGAAAGGGTTAGCTAATAACAAACATCATATTTTGCTACTAGATGTGTTATAGATACATTTGATTTAAATGAATGAGGGCATGAAATTATGGTGTTAGCATGCATGAGAATGATTAAGCTACTCCTCTTAAAAAGAGAGAAAAAAAAAAAAAGAAGTGATGAAGCTTGCTAAGTAGTAAACTTGAAAAGGTAACCTAGGCAAAAATTAGAACATAAAAAAAAACAAAAAAAAAAAAAAAGAAGAAAAGAAGAATAAGAAAAAAAAAATGATGAATGAAAGCTCACTAGGTTGAAAACCCATAAAGGCTGTCTAGCCAAAAGTTATAGTAGCCTGTAAAGTTAAAAACCCAAAAGGGTGATATAGCCAAAAGTTAGGACATAAAACTACAAATTATATATACAAAAGAAAAATAAAAAAGTTTAAGTAGATAACTACCATTAAGCTTTCATACATATTTAGAAGCCTAAAGATCAATGCTTAGCAGGTGTCAGACACTAAAGAGAGCTCAAGTTTGTATAACTTTGAATTTGAACTCGAAGGTGTTAGCTTCGATAAGTTGCCAATGATACCAAGGCTTTACCATGTGTTTCACTTAACTTTCAAAGTTCCAGGGTTTTTGACATCCTTACTTGGTTGGGTTCTATAGTGCCCCTGAGTTGTTTTGTTTTGTTTATGTATTCTAAGCATTTTGCATTACACCATCATTCATGCATCAGACATTTTATGCTATGTGAGGGTATATAACCAATTTTGTTTTAGTGATTATTCCTTTTAGATAGTCTATGGGGCAAGGAAATGTGCACAATAAGGGATCATTAGTTTTCGAAAGCATAAAGAGAGGACACAAATAAGGCTCATGGTGTAATTTAACCTGAAACTCCTTAAATTAATGAAGCTAAATTCTTGCCTATCGAGGTAAGTATATAAGAAAGTCTTCTTATAATAAAACTAATGCTACCATGAAATATAAAAAGTCTTTAATAAAGCCATTAAGGGTAACAAATAAGGTCAACAATTGTAGCAAGAGCAATCATCATCATCTAAGGATAAAGAATTGGAAGGATATGCCCTTAAGGAATGTTAAGCGTGAGTTTCTACAAGCATCCTAGACAAACATAAGCTATAATAAAGAAGCAGCTAGTGTTGGTGACACTTAAACATGTCTTTGGTCTTTCTTAATGCTTAGTTTATGAACTTATGAGACTCTACAACTTCCTTTATAGATGGTCTATATAGCTCCAACAATAAGCTACCTCTTGACCATTATAAGAGAGGTTGTGAGGAGTATGCATGAGGATAAATACATAGAAGAAGGGTACTCATAAAGGCATCATGGGCTTTACAAAAAGTTCTAAAAAGGTGGTAGTTTGCATCATTAAGGTGCATTATAGTTGCTCAGTTGTGTTATGAGGAACCTGTAAGTACAATGATGTGAGAGTAAAAGGTAGTACCTCATAATCAAGGAATAGTTTGTATATGTGATAGTCTTATATTAAAGGATAACTAAATATAGGTGGTAATGTCAAGTAGAGTTATGCATTTTTCCTAAATATACCATGAGTAAGGCAACAAATGGTGAGAATGTTTAAGATGTCTCAAAGAATAATGCCTAATTGATAGGTGAAAGATAGGATCGTGAAGTTGCGCCTTATATGGCTTGAATATGAGAAGGCCCACCTCTTATGGCCTCATTGAGAATCTATTATTCCATGAAGCCCTCTTATGTGTTCGAACAGTGTAAGACTATGGCCTATAGCATAAGTAAGCTCAACACCCTTCAAACCTCTAACCTAGTGCATTGACATTGATGGGGACATTGATGGATCCTTCAACAATCCATGGTTAGTTGCCCCTTTTTTCCACTAAATATACTCTCATGCCTATTTGTACCCACTAAAAGTGCTACTGTGCCTTAATGCTCATTAAAAGCAAATATGTAGCCGAGCCATGTATCATAATCACTTTATGACATAGTCCTCACATGCAAAGGAAACAAATAAATGAGCAAACTCAAGTTTGTACATATGAATCATTTTTATTGAACTAATATGTGCTTTGTTTCTTTTCTTACTTTATAAAGATCCAAGGTCTCTAATCTTATCCAATAAAGATGCAAATTGCAAGTTTAAGCTCTTTCAAGTGTCTACCTCAAGTATAAAGCATAAAAGTGCAAATAACATTAGGGGCTACAATGAGAAGGCCAAATAAGCAGTCATGTTCACATGTGCATACTGAGAAGAGAGAGACAAAAGAGTAAAAAGGAAGGCAATTCATGCAGGATGATTATAGTAATGGTTGAGTTATACCTCTATGATCCTCAAGTAACTACTAATAGATATTACTTTATGCAGAGTCAGATCCATTTAGTAGTGTAAGAGATGCGACACTATCCTAGTTAAATCAATATATGACAACTAAGGTCTCTTAAGGTGGCAAAAAAAAGCATAACTGTAAGTGATCAAACCATCAAAAAACAAGTATAATGCCAAATAGATGGATGGAAAACATCGGGCTAACTGATCAATATTAACCGATTTAATTGATGGTTGTCATCTTATATAAGGTGTCATAACAAAATGTGTTCAGAGACTTTAATGGCAGTATGGACTTGGGCAATCGAATAATGTACTCCTCCTTTAGGGATATAGTGAGAGTGTACAAAGGTTAATTAATTGGGATAGGGCTCTTTGAATGAGTAAGGCTGGTGGTTATTGAAAATAATATTGGGTTATTAAGTAGGTGGTAACCTCACTAGTAGAAATATGGAATTGTGTGAGTAATGCCCATCCACCACCTCTAACATATTGCCATAGCCACTGCATTAGACTTAAGTTAAATGATAGAGAAGGTGATGATGCCCTAACTCTATTCTTGGGAGTTAAGTATATCACTGCCTTATTTTGTGTATGCTTTCTCCTCCTTAGAATAAGAATTAATCTAAGAAGAAGAATGCATAAGTGAAAGCTTAGAATGGAGTAAAGAAGAACAAATATGGCAAAATGGATAAAAATGGCCACCTTCCAAATAATAAGGTGCAGAAGATTTGACTATGGTGATCACAAGGGATTTACTAAAGGCATTATTATTATGACTTGCATTCCTAAAAGCATTTAAGGAGTATTAAGGCTGGGTGAATTGGCAAAGTCTTGATGGATCATTTTATCCTTTTTAGTATCCTCAATGTTTGGCTTTTCCTATTTCTTACCCATTATATCTATTCTTTCATTATTGCATTATTTTTCAAGCTTGTCATATAATAAAGCTAAGACAAGAAAAAAAAAGTGATCAAGATTTTATGCCACAAAGCTACATAAGAATAAAGTAAACAGAAATGGTTTAAGCCTTATGAGAGAAATAGCAAGGAAGGAAGGACTATAACAATTGCAATGATAGAGACAAGAAAAGATGAGAAAATAGACATAAAGAGAGATAGGTCACATGCAAAGCCTTTTGAAGAGGATATACTAGCGAAGGAGATAAAAAAACCCCATATGGATAAACACTCAACTAAGAAATGAGACTTTAAAAGATGAATAGTGAACCACATAGAAAGAAAGACCTCTAGCTTTAGCCTAGTGAACATTTTGGAACTTTAAAGTGCAACTTGATATACCTCCCACCTCAATTGTAAACACTCGAGAAGGAAGTAAAGTCAACCAGTAGTGGAATTTGGTGAACTGCTTGATATGGTTAATTATTGAGGCAAATTAGACTCAAGAAAGATATGACAACATCAACATAGATCATCTAGTGAGAACTTCAATAAGCAGGCATAGGCAGTCCCTTTCAGGCTAATAAAGATGAATGACACTGGACAATTCACATCTTGATGAAGGTGATCAACCAATAAAAGATACTAGTTACATAATGGGATCAACAAGTGAGAATGCTTTAACAATAGACCAAAAGAGTCAAATGTCACTTTAGGAGCCATAAAAGACTTATTAATGATGACAGCTGCTAAAACATTACATGACTTTTGAGTGGATGCCTAGGAAGTTTAGAAAGGAACTAATAAAGTCTAAAATGAACAAGATAAAAAAGGGGGCAATTTAGGTTTTGCAATGGATCAAAATAGAAATTTGCACCACAAAGATAGTAAGACAAAGCAAAGTTCATAAGAAGTGTGAAGATCCAAACTACCAGTGGAATAATTGCAAGAAATTCAACTAGGAAGGAAGCGAAAATGAGAATAAATGAATAGAAAAACTTCATTGATGAGACATGCAATGAAAATGTGAGCTCACACTAAGTCCATAAATGAGAGCAATGAGATTGCCAAGTAGAAACCCCCAATGATTCAACAAAACTACTAAGGAAGGGCAACTTTAGACATGATATCCATTCCATATCCTTTTATCATTCTTAAATCACCTAATTGCTTGTTTACTTTATTTTGATTCCTTATTATTATTACATTATTTTTAAACTCGAGTAAAATGAAAGCTAAATCAATAAGGGAAAAGGTATACTCCTAGTTTGGCAAGGACAAAATAAGAATAGAATCATAAGGAATTAAAATAGCCTCACAAAAATGAAGTAAGAAAGAATGATGGAGTAAGAAAGGTACAAACATTGAGGAATTGCTTGCTCACAAATCTAAAAGGCTTTTAGCTAATTTTTGCATGCTTGAGCTACCAAAGTTCACAAGAACCAAGAATTCCAAAACCATGTCCGCTCTTATATGCTAGTCATGAAGGCATTTGAGGTCCCGACAGACACTATGTTCGAGTTTTTTGAATTGTCATTAGAAAGTTCAAGGTCTATAGGGAAAGAGTAAGTTAAGATGATTATAAAAGGGGCTATGCCAAGAATTGTTAGAAAAATCAAAGGAATATTGGTTAGAAACTTTAAGGACCTTTGAGAAGTAGGTTTGTAGGCTGGAGAGTTGGATCTAAGCCAAAAATGCAATATGGGGAAAGAAAAAGCGTCTCGTCTTAGCCTCAAGCCAAAGGGAATAAGATAACAGATGCTAATGCAGTAAGGATGCTAAGATAGTTTACAGATTTAGGGATGCCCTTGTTCAAGGCATTTCAGAGGTTATAGAAGAAGGGAGTGTTAAAGTCCCTAACACTGAGACTACCTTTGAATCCATTACCTAGAGTGTATGATGGCAATGCCCATTACGCTTTTCATCAAGGAGTAGGTCATAACACTGATGACTACTATAAAATGAGATATGAGATTTAGGATCTCATCAACAATAAGATGATTATTCTGTTGAATTTTAGAAGGCCTAGCATCTGGGGAAACCTTTTTGCTAAATAATCATAATTATGATAAATTCAAAAATTTGTGAGGAAGTTGTTATTACTACTTTCGAGGAGGTCCTAAAGGAGGTTGTGGTTGTTTTCATTATTAATCCTGACGAAAGCTTGGATGAAGAGATAAAAGAGGTACAAAGGAAGAGAATGATTCAACTATGAGAGGAGAGTGATGAAGAGAAAGAAATTAGATGAGTGAGCCCTGTAACTCTAAGTGGAAAGTACTACCCTAAAAAGGAAAACCCTAAGGAGTTGAGGGTTGAAAGAAAGATGGATAAACTCGTTATAAAGAAAAAAAAAGGATGACAATCTTATTATGAAATAGTTAAAGAAGATGCCAACCCAGATTAATGTATAAGAGTTGCTCATTACCTTTTAGGACCATAAGAAGGCCATGGTTAAGGCTTTATCCAACCTAATAATTTCTAGTGAAGCCACTCTGAAGGATGTCGTTACATAATAACTTTCTTAAATGAGAATTTGCCACTAAAAGGAAGGGATCACAATCTAATCTTATTCATTCGAGCTAAAGTGAAAGGAAGGCGTATGTCATGTATGATGGTTGATGATTGTTTCAGGATTAACATATGCCCATTGAAGTTTTTAAACAAGTTTGGAATTTTTTAGAAAGGTTTAGAAGTTTTGACAGTGTCATTCGAGCCTATGATGACAGTAGGAGGCCGACTTTAAGTGTGTTCAAAGCCTAGGTTAAAATGGGCATAATAGAGATAATGGTGGAATTTACAGTCTTGGATATCCCAATCACCTTCTCATTTGTATTAGGAAGACTTGACATCAGCCGCTAGGTGGTGTGCCTTCAACTTTTCAACAAAAGTTAAGATTCTCAAAGGATAATAGTGACCATCTGTATAGAGGTTTAGGAAATTATATCAGCTTTAAGTATGACAACCCTATGCAAAAAGTAATGTCAAAACAAAGACATTAGGAGAATAGATAAGCAACTCAAGAAATAAGCTCATGTTAAGACTGAAACCCTAATGAACCATTAAGAAAAATAAAGCCTATAAAGCACCATCAAACATGATGATCTTGTATCCTTTTAGTATCCTTGAAGTAACGAGTAGCTTATTCATTTTGATTTGATTGTTCATCATCATAACACTGTTTTCCAAACCTATGTGAAAGGAGTGACTTGAGAAGAAAATAAAGAGTGAAACCAAGAGCAAAGCTTAAGTGAAATTCAAAGAATTAAAGAGGGAGAAAATAAGACAAGTTATAAGACAAAATAAAAGAAAAGTAAAAAAAAGCAAAATAAGAGAGCAAAATTAAAGAGTTAAAACAAAGAGAGAAAGCTAGAGAATGAGAAACGCAAAGTCAAGAGATACAAAAAGAATGATGTCGAAAGGCAAAATGAAGAGAACTAAAAGAGATGTCAGAAGGCAAAAAAAAAAAAAAAAAAAAAAAAAAAAAAGAGAAAACTCAAGAGAGAAGTCAGATGGCAGAAATGAGAATGCTAAGGTAGAAGCCTAAGAATGGAAGAAGATATTTAACCTTGTTACTTACGAGAGGGCTGTCAAGATACTTAGTACTTGCTAGAGGGCTGCTAAGAAGCTTAGTACTTGCTAGGGGGCTGCCAAGAAGCTTAGTACTTGCTAGAGGGCTACTAAGGAGATCAACTCTAATACTTGTTAGAAGGCTATTGGAAAAAGATATTTAACCTTGGTACTTACTAGAAGGCTATTAAGAAGTTTAGTACTTGACATAGGGCTACTTAGAAGCTTAATACTTATTAGAAGGCTATTACGAAGAAACCCCAGTTCTCGTTCGAAGGCTGTTAGAAGAAGATGTTTAACCTTGGTACTTGCTAGAGGGCTGCTATGAAGCTTGGTACTTGCTCAAGGGCTGTTAAGAAGAAACCCCAATACTTGCTCAAGGGCTGCTGAAAGAAGATGGTTAACCTTGATACTTGTTAAAGGGTTGCTAGAAGGCTTAATACTTACTCGAAGGTTGCTAAAAGAAGATGTTTAACCTTGATACTGAGGGTTGCTAGAGGGCTTAATACTTGCTCAATTGCTACTAAGAAAAAACCCCAATATTTGTTCGAGGGTTGTTGGAAGAAGATGTTTAACCTTAGTACTTACTTAAGGGTAGCCAAGAGCCTTAGCACTTACTTAAGGAGTTGCAAAAAAAATTATATACTTTTGTATCCTTTATCTAGTGTTCAAGTTTATAACTAATGTTTTGTTATGTGCTGTCCAATAGTCATTTCGCAGATGATGTTTTCCAGGCCCCACACAGTAGGAGGCAAATTGTTAGCACTAGATTTTAGGACTTAAAATGCGAGCCTGATGATGAAAATCACCAAATCTATTCCATATAATGCAAAAGGAATTGCCAAAGAAAGAGATTAAAGACCTTAAGAAACCTTAGAGAAGCTTAAAGCTAAGCCGAAAATCAAGCCCAATATCAAACCTAAGACTAAGCCCAAAATTACCTGCCAGGCTTAATGGGTTATACAACCTATCAAGTAGGGTTGTACAACCCACAAAGTCACGTTGTATAGCTAATCATAAGGCTATATAGCTCTTCCTTAAACCCTACTCTTGAGAACATTTTAGAACTGGTCCCCCTTTAAACCCTAGGGTTGTATAGCCTTGACAAATGGATGTACAACCTATTCTCAACTGTATAGCCTGCCTGTAAACCTTAATTCTAGAACATTCACCTCCTTCTCTATGATTGGATATGAACATGGTATAACTAGAACTATTTTTGGCTCTGGTGCACCCTTTTCGCTCAATAAGTGCCCCTCATTTCAAAGAGGGAGATGAGGCTTAGAAATGCTAAGGTTACATTGCCAAAATCACCTTTTAAACAACTCTCAAACACAGAATCCTTAATCCCTAACTTACCCTAACTAACTCCAACATAGAACTAGACATAATCTCTTTAATTTTGTGCATTTCTTAAGCATTTTTGAGGAAAATATTAAACTTATAAGCCTCTAAGGGCATAGAAACACATAAAGGCATCTAGGATATCCCCTTACTCTCCCCTTCTTCTTCCCTTTTCTTTTCTTTCTCTACTTTAAAACCCAAGAAACAGGAGTCGTACAACCTTGTCTATAGGCTGTACAACCCAATTTGACTGGTAGACAGTTTTTTGCAATGCCTATTTTCTTCCCTCCATTACCTTTTTAAAGCTTTTTTTATGATATCTTAAAACTCTAATGGCAGAATAGGGTGAGGTTTAACGACCTAAGACTCTTATTCATCTAAAAAATGAAGTATTGATTATGCCTCATATGGTTTTTTTTATTGGTTATCATACAAAAAAAAAAAAAAAACTCTGGTGATCTTCAATTTCATTCTAAAATGGTGCTTTGATTTTATTTTAACCACTTTAAAGCTATGATTAAGTGAGGACCTTAAATTTCCATTGACCTTAAGGGCTCATTTTACGTTGGGAGTTTATATACTTAAAGTATGTGAATAGTGTTTTAGCTCTTAATCTTCCGTATTCTTATGTTATATGCTACCCCTACATGGTTAGTGGTATATATGGATGCCATGCTCTTTTAGAGCTATATAGGCTTAGGATTCATCAATCCTAGGATCTCTAATGTGATGGGTTTTGCCCTAGACCATTCAATATCCTCTAAGTGTTTTGCATTGCATGTTTACTTCTTCATATGTTCATGATTCATTTATTTGTTTTCTATTTGTTTACTAATTTTGTGGTATTGGGATATGTTACCATGGACACTAAATGTACATTTAGGGACCTTGACTTTAGAGGTAAAATAATATAGTTATTAAGAGCTTTATTTACTTTTCCTTTAGTTTTTTTTTTATTTTTTTATCATTTGATTACTAACTTCTTCTCTTCCTTTGGGTGTAGGTGTTATTACTTGAGTCAGGCCATGAACTTGGCCTTGATTCTCATCCTATATGATTATGCATTATATGTTAGAATGGATGAATGATAATGCATGCTTAAACCCCCTTGCCATGATGTATGTTCCATTCCTAATTAATTATGCATGATGTGAATAAATGGATGCATGAAAATGCATGACAATCCCATCATTTGGATATGCATCCCTTATCCCCACCTTGTATATATTATTTATTACTTTCTCACATCTTACATATCATTCATGCATTGCATACCTTATTGTTATGGCTGATGGCTTAATTAGATGGATGTGCTTAGGTGGATAAATATGAAATTAATTAATAAAGGCAAGATAAAAGAATGAACCATTGATTGTCAGAAGGCCAGATCCCCATATCAGAGTGACTTGGAAGTGCATAACCTCTTCCCTAAGTCGTGCCTAACTCCTAAACTCAATCTTTGATGGGGTGAAGATGGATTAGGCCTTCTAAATGACTTAGGTAGGCTCAAAATTTATCTTTGCTTGGATTCTTGTCCCCACTAAAAATAGTGGTGACTCCATATTTCACATTGGGATGGTACCAATGTATCATCCTGCCTTAGTCCCCCATTGACTCCAACTTTGGAAAAAGGGCTTCTATCTTGCATGAGGCCTCAAGGATCCCCTGTTGATCTAAATTGCGAGCTATGATTACTAGTCATTACCAATGTATGATGCACATTCTCTCGATCCCCTAATGATTGAAAAAAGGTAGGAGTCGTAAGTAAGATTCCACTAGTTCGAGTGCAAAAAGATTCCATTAGTTCGAGCGCAAAACTGAAAAATTTGAGGTGCTCACCCTAAGTATTCATAAGCGTTAAGCACATAACCATTAAATCAAATAACACCATTATAAGTTCAAACTTAATCCTAAAAAAGGAGTTTAGCCTTTCACCATATTGAAAATAACAATACATAAGAGATATGAAAAGAATCCATAAAAGTCGTATGAGAAATAAGAAAGTTAGGTGAGAATTTGTGTCACTTTATTCTTAATCCTTCATGCTTGAAATCTAAATCCTTGTGTTCTTTTCCTTCAAAAAATGTTAAATATTATTTTCCTCTTGTTTTCTTAGTTAAAAGTTAGCTAAAACTCTTTAAAGTACCTTATAGGTTTGTTGCTCATCAGAAACCCTAAGTTTCCTTTATATAGGGCCTTAAAAAAGTTGATTTTGGCTGAAAAATCACACCAAGAATCACCATGGTTGTAGACTGCGACCAAAAGTCATGCTAGTGATAGTGTTTTAGCCCAAAAGATATAGATTATGACTTAAAAGTCATGCCCGTGATAGAAGGTTCAAGCCTTCACTAGTCAAAATTCATTTATCTCATATACATCTAAAGAATGGCATTATCTTTTAATGATTACTAAACAAAGCCTTATATCTTTGCAAAAAATACAAAATTTTTTTGTCTATTTAGCGTTATAGATAAGTCCAAACACAATTCCTTATAAACAACACAAAAAATTTTGTTTGATTTAGAACATGTCAACCTTAACATGAATACATCCCACTACACTTATTTATTGGAATGTTCTAACAAAAAGAGGCAAAATAAAAGGTGAAAAGATGAAAGGAATACTCCCTTTTTTTTTTCATGGTCAAAGGCATTTTGTTGCAAAAAATACAACTTTAATACTTTAAGGAATTGATAAGGTCGACTTTAAGCTCACTCTTCCATTCTTAGCCATTACACAAAAAGGTAAAAACAAAGATTAAATGTAGAATTTAAATTGAAATATAATGAAAACATAAAAAATGAAATGAAAACTAAAAGAAAGCCAAATGAAGGAAAAACTTGGGTTCCCTCCCAAAAGCACTAGTTTAGGGTCATTAGCATGACCTTCCTCCTCTATTTTATTAAGGTGAAGAAGAAGGGATGGATGCTTCTACATCAATGGAATCTCGAATGATGTATGGCTTGAGTTGATGGACATTAACTTTGAATGTGTCCTTTTTTTATTTGTTATCTCTATTGCATCATGGGAAAAAATCTTAACAACTCCGAAAAGACACAACCATCTTAATTTCAGTTTTCTTGAAAATAATTTCAAAATAAAGTTAAACAACAACCCCATTTGTCCCTTTTTAAACTCCTTTTGCACCAAATGCTTGTCATTCATTCTTTTAGCTCTCTCCTTATATATCATATGCATTTAACCTTAGCTCTTATAATTTATGAAGTTATGAGAGCATCTTTTCTCTAGCTTACTTTAAATCAAAATTCAAGGCCTTAATTGCCTAATATGTTTTATGCTTTAACTCAACTAGAAGATGAAACAATCTATTAAACTCCATAATGGAGTTTTGTAGGTCATCCAATATACCCAAAGTGCATCAACAAGCTTAAATGACCAATCCTTCCTTGAATGATTGACAATTGTCTCTAGGATTAACTTAAGTTGCCTATTACTAACCTCAACTTGGCCACTTTTTTGAGTGTGTTAGGGGGTTGCAACCTTGTGAGTTACACCATATTTCACAAAAGGTTCTCAAATTAGCGATATAAAAGTGGGAACCACCACCATTAATTATGGCCCTTGGATTGCCATATTTTGTGAAAATGTATTTCTTCATGAACTTCATCACCACCCTATCATTATTGGTGACATATATCTCCACTTTTACCCATTAGCTAACATAATCGACTGCAGTAAAGTAAGTACCTGTTCATATGGGATGGTTGAAAGGGACATATAAAGTCAATCCCCTATACATCAAAAAGATCAGACTCTATATTCTCATTTTGTTGCATTTCATTTCTTCTTGAGATGTTGCATGTCTGCTAACGTCTATTATGACTGAGTACAAAGCTTTGGGCATCATTGGCCAATAAAAACAATATTAGAGCACCTTTGCAACTATTGGCCCTTGAGCACTAAGAAAAGCGGGGTTGAATTGGTAGAAAAATTAAAATTTAGAGGGAAGGATTTGATAAGATGGAAATAAAATATGGAGGATAAGTCTTAAAGACACAAGATTTTATAGTGGTTTGGGTGTTAATGAACCCTAGCTCCACTCCCCAATTCTTCTAATTGGGTATTCTACTATCACTTGGTGTTTTCAAGTTCACACAAAACTTTTACATTTTGTGTTTTATGGCTCAGCACAAGCTTGCAACTTGTGTTTTTAGTCTCGCACAAAAACCTCTCAAATGTTTTCCTAAATGCTCACACTTAACTTATATAAGAGTTTCACAATTAGGTTAACTCTCAAACCCAATAACAACTATGTTTAATGCTCACGCCCAATAAAAAA
Organism: Omphalea diandra; assembly: GCA_949677035.1. NCBI lineage: Eukaryota > Viridiplantae > Streptophyta > Magnoliopsida > Malpighiales > Euphorbiaceae > Omphalea > Omphalea diandra. The sequence continues at coordinate 46,794 of CATIWR010127187.1, read as the reverse complement.
AATCCCATACAAGAATTAAAGATTGGAAAACAAAATTGTAAGAGTTTGACTATATTCAATATTATTCCATTGCATTCATGTCTATTTGGTGGAGCATTTATAGGCAACAACCACCAAAGAGACATTACAAATAGAATAATTTTTAAGTCTCCAAGTTGTGCTAGACAGATCTTGCATTAAATACCTATCAAACTGATTTCATGGTAATGACTGGTCATTTGCAGTTGTGATTTCACTTCTTGCACAAAAATTGCTGAAATCATGGTGGAGAACCCTTTTTGTTTCTAATGGCTAGCCTATATGGCGTATTACCATTGGTCTTCCAAAAAAATATAGTCATTATGTTCTTCGAGTCAAATAAAAGTCACAGTCACAAAATATTTTTCTCTAGCACACAATTGCCACCATGAATCCTTCTATTTGACAAGGAAATGTTACTTCATTAAATAACAATCTCGATCACTATGTCACCCTCACGAATTTTGATAAGCCAATGACTTTCTAGGAGACTTGGAATACTCTGGTTTTGGACTTGATTCCCTCTAGGTAAATCTAAAAGTTGTAGTCATGAATTTGGATGCGACTTTTATTGCGAATTTGTCTTTCATAAATTTACAAAATCCTTGGCAAGATAGCAATTGTGATTTCTACCATGGATTTGTTTACGCCATCTTCTTCCATTCTTTATGTAATATAGTGATTGCAAATTCAAAGTTTGCCCCTGCGAATTAGAATGCCTTTCACAGTACTTGAGATTTAGACTCCCATTCAACTTCCAATGCAAACTTTTCTAAAAATCTACAAAATCAACACTTAAAATTGATGTTAGAACATATCAATCTACATTGTCAAGATTAAAGAGAGTTTTGATTTAGGATTGACCAATCTAGTCCAATAATATCTCCTTTTTTTATTTTGACAACTTAGACTGATTTTCGAAGGATAAAGAATGCACAAGTGTGAAGTTGAGGTGGTTAACAATGTTTAACAACTTAAAATGTAATTAAACTAATTGAAATTGCTCCCTCTCCCCCTGAAATTATATTCCCCCTTAATCATGTAATCATAAATTCACTCTCCCACTTTATTAAGATAAAAAAGAGGGGATATTGCAATTATAGGGATAAGTATAAAGTATTAAGGATAACTATAGAAGGAAGAAAAACTTAAACTTTTATTAATATAAAAACAAATACAAACTAAATTCAAACATATAATAAATAAAAAAATTTATAGGATCACAAACTTAAGCACAAAAAAAAGGAACAAAAAAAGAATTACAAGCCTAAGTATGAAAACTAGAGAAGTGGAAAGATCTCATTATCACTATCTCCAACTTCTTCCACCTTGTTCCTTATCTCATTCTTCCACTTATTGGTTTTTCTTTTCCCCTGGGGTATTAGCCAAATCCTCAAAGTTTGAAAGATGGCAAGGTGTTGCACCCACCTTTTCTTGAAGGTCCACTAGGTCACTGTAGAGGTGGGAAAGAAGAAAAAATCTCATTTTAATCATGTGCATCACCATGTCTAACTTCTTGTTGATGGAAGAGAGATAAAGATGGCATAAGTTTTAGGTTTGGCTTTGGGCTTAGGAGATAGAATTGGTTGGGCACTATCTTATATCATAAGCCTTTTTTGAAGCATGGATGGTTTCTTGCTTCTTTACCCCTAGAGACCCCAAGGTATAAACATAGGTATTAGGATGGATTGCCTTATCATTAATCAAATAGGGTAAGTCAAGGAAGTTTTGGTAGGGTAAGTATTTTTGGGTAAGGAATTCTCATTTTCCTCATTAAGGGCTCTCACAAACTTGTATATGATTGTGACATAAGAAGGGAGGAGAAATTAGCTTTTAGGCTTTGTACTTATGTGAATTAATTGATCCATAAGATATAGGCCTATTTGAATTCACTTGTTTTTGGTTAGGTAAAATATAAATGCTATGTCTTTCTAGGAAACTTTTTCATTCCCATCACCCTTAGCATTTATAGAGAAAGTCATGATTTGGTGAAGAAACCAATTGGTCAGGGTCTTATTGTATTTGGCTAGAGATGTTTTAGGTTCATGTTTGGTTTCAATAGAAATCTCTGACCAATATTCAGAATAGATTACATCAAGTCTAGAGATAATGAAAGGAATATTATTTCCCATTTAAAGGTTGAAGAGAGAAGAATGTTGGGCAAAGGTTATGAAATGCAGGTCCCTAGAAGCACTAAATACCAACCCATATGCACATGCTTTCGATTTAGTCCTTCTGCTTAAAGTGATAATGCATGTGAATTCTTAGAAGATCTCTTAATAACCTGGTCCATCTAGGAATATGAATTCATTCTAGCCCAGGTTAGAGAAAAACATGAATTTCTTCCTTGATTCCAAGTGATTCAAGGAGAAAGATTAAAGGGATTTTGTTGGTTTGGATGATTTTATTTGTATTAGCTTTGAACCTTTCTTTCTCTTCCTCTATTATCCTTTTCATAAGGTGAAGGGGAGGAAGGCCTTGGGGTTAGGCAATGCCCTTCCCCTTCTCTGCTTTGGTTAGTTTTTTAGGTGTCATTAAAGGTTGAAAGTTGAAAGAGTAGAAGGATTGAGAGAAGAGATGAATGGTAGATGAAGAGAAAAAGTGAAAGATGAATAAAAGAGTGTTAGGATGGCTTATATATATAGAAAGATAGTAAAACAATAAAAAAATGGCAACATAAGCAATAAATAAGGAACAAGTGTCGATTGACAGTCAAATCAATGAATGCCTAGCAATTACTAGAATTTGTGATTCCTATTATTTGGTCGAGATCGTTAATTATAAATTTTATGAGTAACATATAAGATTTTCTCGAAAAATTAAGGAGTCAATGGTCAACAAATTTGAATTTTGAAAAAATTTATGGTGGCAATCTAAAATTGTGATAACGAATTGAGAGTTTGACAAAAGTTTAAGGAGTACCTATAAATAGCGACCACAAATTACAAGACAAAATGAAAAACAAAGAGAAATAAGAACTAGCCTTTATAGATGTGATCAACTTAATGTACTTATGATTAATTTAAGCAGATTGACATAGAAAAATATAATTCCATAATGAATTAACACATCCAAAGCATTCAACATACATAACTATTAAACATACCATTCAATTAATCAAAATTAATAAACACAAAGAAGAATGTGAAGTGAGAACTATTTTCACCTAGGGAGCTTCCATCTAGCATCCCTAGTTCCCTCTTCATGAAGTTCATCCCATTTTCATTAAAGAGTTTAAAGAAAATGTATGTAAGTTGATGATTAGTGTCAATAAATTCTAACAACGCATTACCATTTTGGACATGATTTATAAGAGAATGGCGTCTAATATCAATGTGCTTACTTCTTAAATGTTGGATGTGGTTCTTTGAAAGATTTATTACATTTGTGTTGCCACATTTGATGGGAATACGATCAACATCTTTTCCATAATCCCTGAGTTGTTATTTCATCCAAAGAAGCTAGGTGCAACAACAACCTGCCTCCTTATAATCCACTTTGATGGTAGATAAGGCAACCAAAACTTGCTTTTTCTAAACCATAAGACCAAATAATCACTTATGAATTGGTAAATTCCAAAAGTGCTCTTTCTTTATAAAATTTTGGCATAATCTGCATCTGAATATCCATGAAGACTAAAAGATGAATTCTTAGGATACCATAACCTAAATGCAATGTACCATGTAAATATTTAAAAATCCTTTTGACTACATTTAAATGTGATTCTTTAGGGCAAGATTGGAACCTAGTACATATGCAAGCACTAAACATGATGCCAGGTCTAGAAGTAGCAAGATAGAGGAGAGACCTAATCAAACCTTTATGCCTTTTTTCATCAATTTGCTTACTTGATTAATCTTTGTCTAGTTTGATGGTTGCATTCATTAGAGTCTTTACTACTTTGCACTCACCCATGTTGAACCTTTTGAGTAGATCCTATGCATACTTTGTTTGGTTGATGAAGATTGCCTTTATTGTTTGTTTGATCTGTAGACCAAAGAAGAAATTGAACTCACCCATCATGCTCATCTCAAATTCCTTAGTCATAAACTTAGCAAATTCTTCATAAAGAGATTCATTAGTAGTATCAAATATAATGTCATCAAAATGTATTTGTATAGTAAGTATATCTTATTATGCCTTTTGACAAATAAAGTTTTATCAACCTTGCTTTTTTAAAATCATTTTGTAAAAAGAATGAACTAAACCTTTCATATCGAGCTCTAGGAGCTTGTTTTAAACCATATAAGGCTTTAATTAATTTGAAAACATGATTTGGAAAAGCATGAGATTCAAAACCAAGAGGTTATTTAATATAAATTTCCTCCTTAATGAGACCATTAAAAAAATGCACTCTTTACATCCATTTTAAAAAGTTAAAAGTTTATGCGACATACAAATGCTAAAAGAATCCTAATGGCCTTTAATCTTACTATAAGGGCAAAAGTTTTATCATAATCAATGCCTTCCACTTAGTTGTAACCCTTTACAGCTAATCAAACTTTATTCTTAGTAATGAAACTTTGCTCATCTAACCTATTCCTAAACACCCATTTGCAAGCCACAATAGGGTATTCCTTAGGCCTAGAAACATGTTCCCAAACTTTGTTTCTCTCAAATTTGTTTAGTTACTCTTACATAGCAATCACATAACTTTCATCATCAAGAGCCTCATCAACAAATTTTGGCTTAAATTGAGAAACAAATGCAAGATTATTATCTAAAGCATGAAGTTGAGATCTAGTACTTACTCTCTTAGATGTCTCACCAATGATAAGGTCCTTTGGGTAATGTTTGGAGAATCTCTAATCCTTAGGAAGCTCTTGAGCTGAGTTTTCAACTTATTATGGCTGAGATTCTTCAACTTCTTATGATGACAAGTTATTTTCAAGATCAACCATCATCTATTTTGGAGTTGAATCAAGCTCCAACTTCTCAAAGTCAGCTGCAATATTATCAACAAAAGGACATTTCTAATATCAAGTTTACTAGATTCATCAAACACAATGTTCATTGACTATTCAACAACCATAGAACTTTTATTGAATACCCTATAGGCTTTGCTAGCGGTGGACTAGAAAAAAAAAGCCTTCTTTTATTTTTGAATCAAATTTTCAAGGTTAGCCTTAGTTTTAGAATGTAGCATTTGCACCCAAAAACTCTAAAGTATGAAAGCTTAGGTTTTATATGATTCCATAGCTCAGAAGAAGCTTTTGTTTAGAATGGGTCTTTTAAAAACATAATTGGCAAAATAACAAAAAGTATTGATGGCTTCGGCCTAAAAGTAATTACGCAAAGAATACTTATTGAGCATGGTTCTAACCATCTTTACAATTGCCATATTTTTCCTCTCTACAACATTCTGTTGTGGCGTTCTAGGAGTAGAAAGATTATGAGGAATCCTATTGTCTAAATAATAATTTTCAAAGTTCATTTTGAAATTAGTCATTTCTACTTGAATAAATGAATTAACCTCTTTCATTTTGAACTCTTTTATAAACATTTGAAAGCATTAAAAGTGTCATTCTTATGAGCAAGAAATGAAACCCAAGTAAACCTAGAGTAATCATTAACTAGGACAAATGCATAATGCTTCCCACCTAGACTAGCATTCCTAGTTGGTCTAATTAGGTCCATATGAATTAGTTAAAGATGCCTAGAAGTACTTACAACATTTTTTGCTTTAAAGGAAGTTTGGTTTTGCTTCCCTATTTGGTAAGGTCCATAATTCTTGTCCCTAGAGAATTTTAGCTTTGGAAGCCCCTCTACTAGCTTTCCTTTAGACAGACTTTATAGGAGCTCTATGCTAGCATGACTAAGTCTTCTATGCCAAAGCCAAGCTTCATTGCTAAGAGACACAAGACAATTGAAAGATTGGTTAGCCAAATTGTCTAAGTCAATTAAGTAGGTATTGCCAATCCTTTGACCCTTAAAGATTACCTTCTTATCCACCAAAGTTGTAACCCCACATTCTCTAGGGTTAAAGATGACTTTATTAGCTTTGTTACATAATTGACTTACACTTCACAAATTATGCTGCAAACCTTCAAATAAAAGATCATTGTGAATAAGTGAACAACCATCCTTACTAATTATTTTAATGCTAATTACCTTACCCTTAGCATTGTTCCCAAATGTGACATTGCGACCTTCCTTTTCTTTTATGGCTATAAATAGCTTTTTGTTTCCTGTCATATGCTTTAAGCACACACTATCCACATGCTAATCACTGTCCTCATTAATGGTTGCTAAACATTCCTATAAAAAAAATAAATTATCTTTATTTAGGTACCTAAGCATACTTTGGTCATTTGGGGTTAGGTCTTGAAGGGTCCTATAGTTTGAGGTGAGCCTTCCTAATATAACATAAAATGTTTGTATCCAAAATTAATATAATAATGACATTGGAGCTTAGACTTGTAAGTCTTTTTCCTATGCATAACCTTAGTATGAGTAGGGGGCCTTCCTAAACCATGGTGGTAAGAGTATATGCATATGCATGAATGATTGGCAGTATAAGAGAATTTTTTATATGTGTTTGAGTGAGCATGCCTCCTAGTGTATATAAATGCATGATTGACCTTTTTAGGCTTAGGCTTTGAGCTTTGAAATGCCTTTCCCTTGCCTTTGGATATAGGTGGCTTAGTGTTACAAGCACTCTTCCTCCCAATTACTTCAATACTAGGTGTTTGAGTTGCTAAAGCTCTAATGAATGTTATGAGAATGGGTGTAGATGAAGAGGCTCCATTAAAGCCTAGACCATGTCTTATCAAGGGAAGTCTTTGAGATACAATTAGTGTATTTAAAGCTTCCTTCTCTTTACGGAACTTAGAAATAGAATTTCTAAGCTCAATCACTTATTCTTTTATGGACTCATTTTCCTTTCTTTATGAGTTAAGGGAAGATGAAGACTTAGTAAGACTCTCTATAGATTTTTTGAGTTCTTCATTTGAAGTTCTCAATTCATGTATTAGCTCATTTAAGGATTTAAATTCATCCTCCAGTTTTGAGCATTTCTTTTTGTAAGCTTTCATTTGTGATTTATACTTATCATATCTCAAAGTAAGAGCTTTAAGGAGCTCATCATCTACATCATCATATGCATCATAATTATCACTAGAATAAGATGAAGAACTTACCTCATTAAAAGAGTCCTCTTGTTCCATGAAATAAAGATTTGTCACTTCCTCATCTTCATCCTCCTCACTAGAGCTGTCATCCTAAGTGGCTTTTAAGCTTTTCTTCTTTTCCTTATCCCCTTTCTTATTTTTCTTCTTATTCTTCAACTTAGGGCAATCATATTTGATGTGACCTTGCTTGTCACACTCATAGTAGGTCACTTCATTTTTCTTTTCTTTAAGATTAGGAGATGCCTTATTAAAGTTCCTTATATCCTTCCTTCTTCTTATCAGTTGGTTGGTTCTTCTAGAAAGCATGACCAATGCTTCTTCCTCTTTTTCACTATCATCATCATCATCACTTAAAACAACTTCCATCTCTTTATCTTTAGTTGAGGATTTAAGGGCTAGGGTATTCATTTTTGTTTTATCATTCTTGCCCTCTTGCCTTCTCATCTTCTTCATTTTCTCATCCTTCTTTAAGGCTAGCTTATGAGTAAGAAGCTTGCCACTAAGGACATCTATTTGCACTTTCTAATTTCTAGATTGGACTCTTGAATATTGCATACTCCAACCTTAAACTTTTCAAGAGGTTAAGATTTGAGTATTTTAGTGTTTACCTCATCATTGGTGAGTATTATACTGAATTTCTTCATGTTTATGATGATTGATAGGAGTATATTCATCATGTCGGTGATGTCCTTATTGTCTTTCATCATAAATTACTCTTATTTTGTCACATACATTTCTAGCCTACTGAATTTCACCAATGTTATGCCTTCACGGTAATTCTCCAATGCCTTTAAAATTCCATAGGTTGTGAGGCAATGTTGTACTCTTTCAATCTCCTCTCTTGACAAGGAGCTAAGAAGAATTGTCATAGCCTTTTTGTTTTTCCCATTTGATCTTTTGTATGCTTCCAACCATTCTTCCCTTGTTATCAATTCTTCACTTCCATCAACCACCTTGGTTGGAGGATTCGATTCTTTTGCTACTATATCCCATAGATCCACCACATCATTATCTAAATATATCTCTATTTTATACTTTCAAGGAGTATAGTTAGATCTATTGAAGTAAGGCTTAAGATGGGTGTAGATTCCTTCTTGTCCCATTTATCTCTACTTACACAATTAATGGTTTCAATGAGACCAAACTCTAATACCATTTGTTGGCCCTTGCACACTAAGAAATGGGGGTTGAATTAGTGGGAAAAATAAAATTTGAAAGGAAGGATTGGATGAGATCGAAATATAAGATGAAGGAGAAGAGTTAAAGGCATAAGATTTTATAATGGTTCGAGTGTTAACAACCCTACGTGCACTCCTTAATTCTTCTAATTGGGTATTCTGCTACCATTAAATGGTGTTTTCAAGCTCACACCAAACTTTTACACTTTGTGTTTTATGGCTCACACACAAGCTTACAACTTATGTTTCTAAGCTCAGGCAAAAACCTCTCAAGTGTTTTCCCAAAGGCTCATTCTTAACCTATATAAGAGTTTTACAGCTTGGCTAACTCTCAAATCCAATAACAATGGTGTTTAATGGTCACACACAACAATACCAACTTACATACAAGAATTAAAGGTTGAGAAACAAAATTATAAGAGTTCGGCTATATTCAATTCTATTGTATTCATGATTGTTTTATAGAGTATTTGTAGGCAACAATCACCAAAGAGACGTTACAAACAAAATAATTTATAAATCTCTAAGTTGTGCTTGACAGATCTTGCATTAAATGTCTGTTAGACAGATTTTATGGTTGTAACTGGTCATTTGCGGACGTGATTTCACTTTTTGCATAAAAATTGTTGAAATCATAATAGAGAACCCCATTTGTATCTAACGACTAGTTCACATGGCACATTGCCATTGGCCTTCTAAGAAAATATAGTCGTTATGTTCTTCGAGCCATACAAAAGTCGCGGTCGCAAAGTATTTTTCTCTAAGATACGATTGCCACTACGAATCTTTTTATTTGATAATAAAATGTAACTCCATTAAATCACAGTCTAGAACATTATGTCACCCTCATGAATTTTGATAAACTAAATAGCTTTTTGGGAAACTTGGCATGTTCTTGTTGTGGACTTGATTCCCTCCAAGAAAATCTAAAAGTCATCACAAAGCTAGACGCGACTTTTATCGCGAATTTGTCTATCATAACTTTACAAAATCCTTGGCAAGATAATGGTTGCGATTTCTGCCCTAAATTCATTTGCACCATCATCTTCCATTCTTCTTGGAAGATAACAGTCACAAATTTAAAGTTCGCCCCTGTGAATTAGAATGCCTTTCATAATACTTGAGATTTTGACTCCTATTCAACTTCCAATACAAATCTTTCTAAAATCTATAAAATCAATAGTTAAAATTGATGTTAAAACATATCATTCTACATTTTCAAGATCAAAAGAGAAATTTGACTTAGGCTTGACCAATCTAGTCCAACAACAACTATTTTGGAAAAGCTAAAGTGACCTCCCAATTCCATGGTATGGCAATACCTCAAACCGTCATGCACATCTCAGGGTAAACATCTCCTCACTAAGACATCATTTCATATTTTATACAATAAAGGTTATTCACAATAGTAATTTTTGATGTCGTGCAATAACTTTTTCTTTAGTTTCAATCTAGGAGGTAAGACATTACATACTAGGCAGTTGACAAAGTCAGCATAGTATGGAATATGTGATTAAGGAACCACCATCAAGTGATCATCTATAAAAGAATCATCATTTGACAAACTGTTAGATTATTGATTCTCTATGTTCCTTTAAATTCTAGAGAGGTGATCAACTACTGTTACATGTAAACCCTTGCAAGTGCACAAATCACTTTAAGAAATATAATAAAAAGTAGAGATCATTCCTATGAGGATTGATTTTCACAAGTACCAACAAGAACCCTATTTTCTTATTACCTAGTAACTGAATTATGAAGAATAATTAATCTTAAATCTAAAAATTCTAAATTCAATTAATAAAATAGAACTTAAATGGAAGAAAACTCTTCTGCAAAAGATTTGCAGGGAATTCGAGTTCACCAAAATACTATTCCACAATTATACTAAGAGTTTTACCTTTAATGTGAATGAGTTGTGCTTGAAGATGAATTTTTCTAAATTATTCAATAATCTCTTTTGAGCAAAAGTAGGCCTATTATCACTGAAATTGTGCCTACTCTTATGGTCACAAAATTCAATAACAATGCATTAAGTTCCTTGAATAATCCAATAATATCTCAACAAGTTAAGCATACTCTTGTGGTCTTAATCTTCTAGTTTAACATGTTAGGACTAACCCTAAACTTCAACTTTCACTCCATGATCTAGAATCTCAAGCATTATATAGATGTGGCCATTCGTACATAAAAGCAAATCAAGATCAACATGTTAAATCAAGAAAACTCAACACAATTGAAGAAAAATCCCTTCATATAACCATGGAAAAGTATTAGGCTTTTGTTCAAATCCTTAGAAATAAATAATTAGTTCATTATAGAAGAAGAAAAAACAAAGACAAAGAATTCCATTGAATCCAAACATAAAATATTCATAAGAAGAGGAATCTATCTGGATTTTTGAACCCTAAGAAAAGCTCTCCAAAATCTCTCATAATTCTCTCACAAAGTTGGTGTAGATGTTAGATCCCCTTTTCTATCCTCAATTTTGCCTATTTTTGCTCTATAATCTCCTTATGAAATTAGTCACATTATTCCTTAAAAAGCAACCTGAGTTGTGCTTTAAAATTCGAATTTGATGTTCTGCATGGCCTAAGGCATGAGACATGAAGTGACTCACATACTAATTGCTAATTGTGAATCTATATCCATTGATTGGTCAACATAGCATCACTGTATAATTCAATGCATAGGCCACATAGTAGCCCATGCAACACTTCTAAAAATCACAATTGAGGTCCATTTTCTAAATTTCCTATGTGCATATAAAAGAAACAAAAAATCAACTAATTCCAAAATAAAAATACTATGGAAATAAGTGTTGGCCTAGTGCACTAAGAAGGGCGATCAAATTGGTAGCTGATTAAAAATTAAAAGGTAAGGTTAATGTGTTAATGAAGTTGAGAAAGAGAAGAGAAGATTCAACATAAAGGTTTATAGTGGTTCGAGTGCTAACAAATCCTACGTCCACTCCCCAATTCTTCACAATTGGGTGTTTCACTAAATGAAACTTGGTGTTTTCAAGCTCATACCTAACTTGTCCAACTTGTGTTTTATGGCTCACACAAAACCCTTACAACCTTGTATTTTTAGGTTGACACAAAAACCTCTCATAAGCATTTTGAATAGACTGACACTTTAACCTCTTGCAAGAGTTTTAGAATCTATGCTAACTCTCAACCTACTTACAAAGGTGTTTATTGCTCACACTAAACAATCAAATACATTTAAAAAAGAGTAAAAGAATGAATGGCCAATTAGCAAGAGTTTGATTACAATTAATTCAATTCTCTTGCATTCACATTTGTTTGGTGGAATATCTATAACCCATATCCACCAAAGAGACGTTCCTCTAAAAGTATCCCCAAATCTCCAAGTTATGTTAGGCAAATTTTGTATTAAATGTTTGTCAAGCAGAAGTCACGGTCGCTACTCTCATTTCGCAGTCGTAAATTTCTAATTTGCATTGAGGAGCCAAAAATCATGGTAGATAACCTCGTTCTATGTCTAACGACTAGTCCACGTGTCCTTCATCCATTGGTTGTCTAAAAAATATAGTTGTTGTGTTCTACCAACTACTTAAAAGTTGTGATCGCAAATTTTATTTTTCTTAGGCACGACTGAGACTGTGAATTTCTCTGTTTAGTGAGGAATTTTCAACTTATTGAGTTGTGGTTGCGACTAAATATCCGCCCTCGTGATTTTTGATTTCTAATGGTTCTTTTGGACACTTAATATGTTATGGCTGTGGCATTGGTTCCCTCATTTGTCACTATGAAATTCGTGATTGCAACCTCAGAAGCGAATGCCACTGTGAATTCCTTTGTGATTCAACTAAGGTTCCTTCGGTTAAGTAGTGGCTATGAGTTCGACTGTGAATTCCTCTGGCCTAGGTCCATCCATTCATATAGTAATGTAACGGTCGTGATTTAAGAGGTATCGATCACGAATTTAGGTGTTCTTCTAAAAGATAGAGATTTGGACTTCCATCCAACTTCCAATGAAAATAACTCTTATGAACTACAAAACAATAGTTGAATATAGGATTAGAGCTAATCAATCTCCATTGTCAAGATAAAAAAAGCTTATGACATAGGTTTAACCAACCTAGTCCAACAATCTCCCCCTTTTTGATTTTGACAACTTAGATTGATCCTAAAGAAAAATAAATGCATGAGTTGTGAAGTTTGAATGGTCTATGATCAGATAATTAACGAATTCTAGACAATAATAAAAAATTCTAAGTATAGTCCTTAGATAGAACTTGCGCCCCATCAAATTATGCTTTTCCTATGCACAAAACTCATTTTCTTTCAATATATGTTATTTTCTCCCCCTTTGGCAAGATTAAAAAGTGGGTAAAGAGTTTTTTTTAAAAAAAGAAATGAAAGAGATGCATAAAATGAGACTAAATAATGATAGAGAGGAAAACAACAAAGTCAACACATAAATTGCAATCATATAAAATATGAGACATTGAGTTGCAAAAATACACACTTTTATTTATATAATATTCTGTGGGATCAACAGTTTTTACATCAAGAACTAAAAGATAACATAGAAAAACAAAAGAAAGAAAAAAAACAAAGAAGCCCTAAAGAAAATCTAAAAGATAAGAGATCTCGTCTTGGTCTTCATTGTCCTTTCTACCCTCAATTTCATCACTTGCCTCAAATTCTTGGTTGTCCTCCTCCTCCCGTGTGTCCTCCCAATCATCAAATTTGGAAGATGGCATAGAGGAGCACCTACTTTCTATTGTAAGTCCACCAAGTCACTTTGTAGGTGGGAAAGTAGGAGAAATCTTCTCTTCAGCACCCTCATTAATTTGTCCAATTTTTTATTGAGTCAGGCAAGAGAGATTTTGGTTTTAGAATTAGTTGGAGAGGTGGAATAGGTTAGACTTCCTCTTTAATGGAAAACCATTTTATTTTGGACGTTTGGGATGATTCTAGTTTCTTGGCTCCAAAAGCACCCAAAGTATATGTGTAAGAGTCAGGGTGAATGACTTTTGCATTGATAAGGTAGGGGAGGTTCAGAAAATTTTGGGAAGGGAGAAGCTTCTTAGTGAGGAATTTTTCATTTTCCTCATTAAGAGCACCCATGAATCTATAGATGACAGTTACATGGGAAGGGAGAACAAACTGACTTGTAGGTTTGATGCTTATGTGAATCAGTTGTTCCACAAGATAGCAACCAGCTTGAATGGGTTTGTTTTTGAGATGGCAGAAAAGGAAAGCAAAAATCTTTTGGGATACCTTTTCATTACCATCACCTCTTGCATTAATGGATAAGGTGATGATACAATGAAGTAACAAAAAATGGAGGGGTCGGATGTATTGGGTTCATGTTTGCTCTCGATGGAAATTTTAGACCAAAATTCAGAATAGATAACATCAAGAGCAGAGATGATGAATGGAATGTCATCTCCAAATTGAAGGTTGAAAAATTGGACCATTGTTCAAAAGTGATGAAAAAAGTGTTCCAAAAGCACTAAATACTAACCCGTATTGGCTAGCGCTAGATTCTTCTATTTGACTTAGAGTCACGGTACACATGAATTCTTGCACGATTTCTTCATACCCGGGCTTGTCACAAAATATTTATTCATTCCCCCAATATTTGAAAGGAATGCATGGATCTCATCCTTGATTCATAGTGACTCGAGAAGGAAAGTGGAGGGAATTTTATTCGATAGAATGATCTTAGAGGCATTTTCCTTATAGCTATCTTTCTCTTCTTTCATAATTCCTTTCATTAAGTGTAGTGTCAGTGGTCTAGAAAGCTATGCCATTGCTTTCACATTTTCTGCTCTTGAAGCTTTCTTAGAGGCCATTTGTGAGTCAAAAAAGATTGGTAGGTTTTGAGATTAAGGAAGAAGAGAGATGAAGATATTTGGTAGGAATGAGTAAAAATACTATCTGTGGGGGGTGTGAAAATGACTAAAAATGGTCGAAAATTAATTAAATGAAGAAGTGCAATCGATTGGCAATCAAGTCACTTAAATGTGTGGCCATTACACAAAATTGCAATCGCGATCTGAAAGTCGCGACTGCTAACTCTGAAATATATGAGTAGCAGATAAAAAATCCTTGGGAAACAATGCGTTCAATGGTTAAAAGATTTAAAATTTGAATAAATTCTCGGTGGAGATTGAAAGTCGTGACCACGAATTGATGGTTGACAACCGATTGAAGAATACCTGTAATTCACGACCGCGAACCCAAGAAATAGTGACAGCGAATTACAAGTCCTAAAAGATAGCTATGAACTTATAAGACTTGACTATCCAAATTGTGATCTACTTAATATATTGATGTCTAATTTATACAAATTGGCATAGAGAGGCTCAATTGCACATAAAATTAAGACATCTAAAGAAATACACATCACATACATTACACAAGGCAGTCATTCAATCATGGAATAATGCAACATGCAGAATAATCTAATTTATCACTTTAGGAAGCTTCCATCAAGCATTCCCAATTCTCTCTTGATGAAGTTCATCCTTTCTTTATTGAGAAGTTTTTATGAAAATGTCCACAAGTTGATGATTTGTGTCTATAAATTCTAGCACAACATTACCATTTTGGACATAATCTATAAGAAAGTGATGCCTAATGTCTATGTGTTCGCTCCTATAATGTTAGATGGGATTTTTAGCAATATTTATTACACTAGTGTTGTCATATTTGACGGAAATGTGATAAACATCTTTTCCAAAATGCTTTAATTGTTGTTTTATCTAAAGAACTTGGGTACAATAACAACCTGCAGCTACATATTCAGCTTCGGCAGTGGATAAGGTAGCCAAAACTTGCTTCTTTCTAAACCAAGAAAATAAACACTCTCCTATAAATTAGCAAGTTTTAGAAGTGCTCTTTTTATCCAGAAGACTACCAGTATAATCTAAATTCAAATAACCTAGAAGGCTAAAAAAAGAATCTCTAAGATACCACAACCCTGAATATAGTATTTTATATCAATATTTGAAAATCATTTTAACAACATTCAAATGTGACTCTTTGGGACAAGATTGAAACCTAGCATACATGTATACACTAAACATTATATTAGATCTAGAAGTAGTAAGATAAAGTAGAGAATAAATCATACCTCGATATCTCTTCTCATTAATCGATTTACCGAGTTTGTCCTTGTCCAATTTGATGGTAGCACTCATTGGTATTTTTGCCACTTTACATCTTTCCGTGCCAAATTTTTTGAGAATGTCCTTTGCATATTTTGCTTGGTTGATGAAGATCCCATCTTTAGTTTGCTTGATTTAAAGACTAAGAAAAAACTTGAGCTCTCCTATCATACTCATCTCAAATTCCTTAGTTATTCACTTAGCAAAATCCTCACATAGAGATTTATTAGTGGCACTGAAAATGTCATCATCAATATATATTTGCACTATTAGTGTATCATGATTCTGCCTTTTGATAAACAAAGTTGTGTTAGCCTTCCCTTTTTCAAAATCATTTTGCAAAAGAAAATAACTAAGCCTTTCATTCTAAGCTCTTGGAGCTTGTTTCAAACCATACAAGGCTCTATTCAATTTGAAAACATAATTTGGAAAAGTATGTGATTCAAAACTAGGAGGTTGTTCAACATAAACTTCCTCCTTAATAACACCATTTAGAAAAGCACTTTTGACATCCATTCGAAATAGTTTGAAATTCATGTAACATGCATATGCCAAAAGAATCCTAATGGTCTCTGACCTTGCTATGAGGGTATAGGTTTCATCATAGTCAATGCCTTCCTCTTGGTTGTAACCTTTAGTAACCAATCTAGCCTTATTTCTAGTGATGAATCCTTGCTCATCTAACTTATTCCTAAACACTCATTTGTAACCTACAATTGGGTGTTCCTTAGGCCTAGGAACAAGTTACCACAGTGTTTCTCTCAAATTGGTTGAGTTCCTCTTGCTTAGCAATCACCCAACACTCATCATTAAGAGCCTCATCAATAAATTTTTGCTCAATTTGAGAAACAAAGGCAAGATTATTATCTAAATTATTGAGTTATGATATGGTTCTTACACCCTTTGAAGTATCACCAATGATTAGGTCTTTAGGGTGATGCTTGGAAAATCTCCAATCTTTGGGAAGATCTTATTTTAGTGATTTCACTTGTTGATATTGAAAGTCTTTATCTTCTCTTGATGATTTGCTTTCATCATGGTCATCATCCTTTTCTCTTGTAGTATCCTCTAAATCTAATTTCTCAAAATCACCTACAACATCATCAACCAAGGAACCTTTCCTAAGATCAAGCTTACTAGATCAAACACAATATTTACAAGCTCTTCAATAAGTATTGAACTCTTATTAAAAACCTATAGGCTTTGCTAGTGGTGGAAGAACCTAAAAAGATTCTTTCATTAGTTTTTGAATCAAATTTCTCACGATTACCCTTGGTATTCAAAATATAACACTTACATCTAAAAACTCTTGGGTATGCTAACTTGGGCTTTCTACCATTCCATAGCTCATAAAAAGTTTTATTAAGAATGAGCCTTTTGAAAACTCAATTTGCAATATAACACGAAGTATTGATAACTTCAGCCCAAAAGTAATTTGGCAATGAATACTTATTGAGCATAGTTGTAGCCATCTCTACTGATGTCCTATTTTTCCTCTCTACAATACCATTTTATTGAGGTGTTCTAGGAGTTGAAAAATTATGGAAAATCCTATTCTCTAAGCAATAAGATTTAAAAGACTCATTTTGAAGTTCTTTTCCATAAAGTATCATGCTTATAAGCTAAAAAGGAAACCCAAGTAAACCTGGAGTAATCATCAATACGGACTAGTGCATAATATTTTCCACCTAAGCTAGCACTCCCAGGAGGTCCTATCAAGTCCATAAAATTAATTAAAGAGGTCTAGATGTACTTATAACATTTTTTGCTTTGTAGGAAGATTGATGTTGCTTCCCCATTTGGTAATGACCACAAGTCTTGTCTCTATAGAATCTTATCTTGGAAAGAACTTCCATTAGTTTTCCCTTTGATAAGCTTTGTAAGAGCTCCATGCTACCATGTCTAAGCCTTCTATGCCATAGCCAAACTTCATTACTAAGAGACATAAGACACTTAAAGGATTGATTAGCCAAATTGTCTAAGTCAATTACGTAGGTATTGCCCTTCCTTTTACCTTGAAGACTACCTTTTTCTCCACCAAAATGGTAACTCAATATTCTCTAGGGTCAAAGGTGACTTTATTACCTTTGTTACATAATTGACTTACACTAAGCAAGTTATGTTGTAAGCCATGTAAGCCATCAATAAGTAAAACATCATTAATTAAAGAACAACAAATTTTATTAATAGTCCCAATGCCAATTACCGTGCCTTTGGCATTGTTTCTAAATGTGACATTGTCACCATCTTTTTTGTTTAGGGCTATGAATAGCTTCCTATTGCCAGTCATATGCTTTGAGCATCTGCTATCCACATGCCAATCATTTGTTTCATTAGTGGCTGCTAAACACCCCAACACAATGCAAGTAAATCATCTTTGCTTTGGTACCCAAGCATACTTGGGTCCTAGGAGATTAGTTTTTGAAGGATCCTCTAACTTGAGGTGAGCCTTCATAATGTAGCAATAAACATTTATATGTCCATATTTCATGCAATAGTGACATTTAAGTTTAGACCTATGTGTCTTTCTCCTATGCATTACCTTGGTATGAATAGGGGATTTCCTTATACCTATATGATGTATGAGTAAGCATGAACATGTGTAAATGGGTATGAGTGAGCATGCCTTTATTGTACATACATGCATGGTTAGCCTTCTTAGAAATATGCTTAGGGCCTTGTTCATCTTTCCCTTGCCTTTAGGCAATAGTGGTTTAGTGCTTTAAGCACTTTTCTTTCCAACAACCTTAATACCTGAAGTTTGGGGTATTGAGGACTTGATGAATGTTGTGAGTGAAAGTGTAGAAGAGGAGGCTCCATTAAAGCCTCGACCATGCCTAACTAAGGGAGGTCTTTATAATACAATAAGTGTATCCAAAGCATCCTTACCTTTGTGGAACTTAGAAATAGAGCTTCTAAGCTCAATGTCTTTACCTTTTAATGAGTCGTTTTCCTTTCTTAATGAAGTTGGAGATGAAGATGACTTGGATAGACTCTCCATAATCTTCTTGAGTTTTTGATTTGAAGCCCTTAATTTACTTACAAGACTATTTAGGGATTTGAATTCATCTTCTAATTTAGTGCACTTCTTCTTGTAAATTTTCATTTGTGACTTATACTTGTCACATTTCATGGTGAAAGCTTTTAAAAGCTCATCATCTAATTTATCAAATTCAGAATAAAAGTAAGGTGAAGAGCTTACCTTATTAGGTGAATCCTCTTGAGCCATGAAGTAAAGGTTTGTAACCTCTTCCTCTTCATCTTCTTCACTTGAGTTATCATCCCAAGTAGCTTTAAAGCACTTTCTTTTTTCTTTGTCCCCTTCTTTCTTCTTTTTCAACTTGGGGCAATCATATTTGATGTGGCCTTACTTATCACATTCATAACAAGTGACATCATTTGATCTTTCTTTGGTAGTTAGAGTTGTTTTCTTGAAGTTCCTTCTCTCTTTCTTTC
The DNA here is from genome assembly GCA_949677035.1 of Omphalea diandra. Lineage (NCBI taxonomy): Eukaryota > Viridiplantae > Streptophyta > Magnoliopsida > Malpighiales > Euphorbiaceae > Omphalea > Omphalea diandra. Next base: position 27,862 of record CATIWR010127187.1, on the reverse strand, counting down.
TTCTAATTAGCTCCTTAGTTCTTCTTGAAAGCATTGCAAGCTCCTCCTCCTCCTTGTCACTTTCCTCTTCACTTGAGGTTGCTTCTACTTCCTTCTCCTTTGAGGAAGATTTGAGCGCTCAGTTCTTTCTTTCTGGTTTTTTAAAATTTTCTCCTTTACCTCTCATTCTCTTCATTTCTTCATCCTTCTTTAAGGCCAACTCATGAGTCAAGAGTTTACCTATTAGGACATCTGTTGGCACCTTTCCTATCTCCGGATTGGACTCTTGAATACTACACACCCTTGCACCAAATTTTTTAAGAGGTAGAGATTTCAAAATTTTAGAATTTACCTCATGATTGGTGAGTATTCTCCCAAACTTCTTCATGTTAGTGATGATTTCAAGGAGATTATTTGTCATGTATGTAATGCTTTCTTCCTCCTTCATCATAAATAGCCCTTACTCCGTCACATACATCTCAAGTCAGCTAGATTTCACCATGCAATAATGGCCTAAAAGTCATAGCATGTGACTCAAAAGTCGCACTAATGATAGAAGTTTCAAGCCTTTACCGATCAAATTATTATTTAGTCCCTACAATTGTTTTTATACTTCAACTTGGTCCAAATTAGCTCCAAATGGATCTAAACACTTAAAAATCATCATAAAACATTCAAATATGAGGAATAACATGAAATAACATTAAAATAACTCAAATTAAACATAGAAATACAATAAATTAATTTTAAAAACTAATGAAATTTTATGTAAAAATTAAGTTCATCATTATTGCTCTCATGTGATTCATGTGATGTTGCAATGATTGATTTTGGACTTAGATCCCATTTTAGGATCCCTTGGCTTGTAGAGCTTAGGTAAGACCTTTCCCTTAATTCCATGTCCTTTTATGTGCCTTCTTATTTGTTATTCTCCATCATGATCACTAATATGTGCTTTTTCTTTATATAGATGATTAAGGGATGCGACTATGCCCATTGTGCTTAATTTTGGTTGTTTGATATGCATGACCTCCCCTTCATATGTTGCATGATCCCCCTCCATACTGAGATTGGTTATGTTGGTTCTTTGATATGATTGGTTGGATTACACTAGAAACATGCTTTAAGCATTAATCTGACTAACTAATAATAAGGTTAAAATGGTAAAAAGTGAACCAAAGATGCCTGAAGTTTGAATCCCAATATCTAGGCAATTTTGGGGGTGACTAACCTCTTTAACAAGTCATACCTAATTTTTGAACCCGATCTCTAATGGAAGGAAGATGAATTAGACCTTTTAAATGACTTAGTTAGGTTAAGATTTCATTATTGCTTGAATTCTTGTCCTAATTAAAGTCAAGTAGTGACTCCTTAACCCATTAAGGATAGTACCAATGTATTATCCCTCTTTAGTCCTTTATTGACCACTAAAATTAGAGAAAGGCTTTAAGGTTACATGAGACCTAAAGGATCCCTCGTTGATAAATAAAAGGATGAAGTTGCAAGCAAGATTTCACTTATTCAAACACAATCCTGAAATCACATGGCACTCATAGGTACCTAGGGGTTCATCTTCATTCATTATTTCTTATGGGATTCTAATCTTCATTTAATCAATTCATTCTTTAACTGTTACTATAAAGTCACTGGGGTAATAAATTAATCTCTCTTAAGTACCAATTAACATACAAGTGTATATCAATCTAGAAGTCACTCAACATAATAGCTAAACATCATGCAATTGTCTCATAGTGTAGCACTTTAATGATAGCCATACCTTATTAAGGCTTCTCAACACATAATAAAGGAATTATTATAGTTCCATTCCATGAAAGACATCTCTTAATAAATAATTCATAGAACTAAATATGATCAATGGCCAATTAATCATTATTATCAAGCATATAATAATTAATAACATAAAAGTAAATGAAAACAAAAAAGACTTTAGATTAGAAGTATACAAGTTTTTGTACAAGATCCATTTACGACCCTAGCTTTGAGGGTTTTAGTTCATGATAAAAGAACGGAAAGAAGAAAGAATAATCAAACTATGTCAAAGAGAAGCCATGAGTTCCTTCTTTAAGCTCTTCAATTAATTATACCTTCTTCCTCAAAGTCTCCTAGCCTTTGCTCCAGATTTTACTTCATACTTTCTAGATACTTTTTTAAGGTTTATGGATGATTCTTCATACTCTAAAATTTAGGGTTTTGCCTTCTTAAATAGTGCTCTTGAGGTGTCTCTAACGTAGGAAACTTAGAGGATGGGAAAAAGAAAATATTGGAAGGAAAAAGGAGATCAAAATTTGGCAAATCTTAATGTGTATGACCATGTGTATAGGGCGCATGGTCGTGCACCCTTACGATTCCAAATAGGTGATGCTATGATTCCATAAGTCATCATTTTACTTCATGACCATGCATCTCGAAAGTTTTATACCCAGGTGAGGCATGACCAAGTTCTTCCACAAAGGATCTTTTTGCTTTTGAGATGGTGTATGACCATGCACATAAATGCACGACCGTGCGCTTTAAACTTTACTTGTTTTTAGTTTCTTTCTTTCATTCCATCACTACAAAAGATTAAATACAATATATTAGGTCCTTTTATACCCAAAATTTTGTCAAGAATACATGCATTTTAAGGGAATTAAACTATTAAATATAGGAATTATGGCATTAAATAGCAAGCAACAATAGGTAGATCCTAAAGATTTGAAGTAGAGAAAAGGTGCCATCAGACTATGATTACCATAATTAATGAGATAATTAAATGGGCTTTACTAAAAGTAAAATAGATATAGACCTAACATTGAACATGCAATTTGAGATGGTCCATGACAAAACATAATACTAAAAGCAAATATGTCACCATATTGTAAATAACATTTGCCATACATGTGTTTGAAATAAATATAATACATAGTATTCTCCTTAGAATATGTTTATTCTCTATGTCACATGTGGTTTTAACACCATATACATTCTATGCATCTCACAACCTTGCCTAAAAGTCACTATCATTAAAAAGAGAAGTCCACATAGTAGAGAAATGATAAACTCGACAGTCATCTACCTTGTCCAAAAAATGTTGAGCAAGTGGCTCTTCCACAAAGGAATAAAGGAAGCCCATGAAATCTTAAGGAACCTTAAATTGACATTGAACTTAGAAAGAATTATAAAAGGTGCCAGAAGATAGAGTAGGTATGATTATGTAGCCACCATAGGTCATTAAGGTAATCCTAGTCAACTTTCACCAAAGACACATCTAGCAAAGGTCATAATAAGAAACATGTCTAGCCACTCAATCTACTTTACTGTAGAAGAAGTGGGGATCCTAATAAGTGTAATTTTAATTATACTATGGGAAGTATAACCTTCTCTCAATAGTGGGAGCCTCCAATAAATTCAATATCTCTTATAACCAATTTTGAGAAAAAAAAAAAAAAAAGAAGGAAAGATTAAAAAAAAAAAAGCTCACCAAATAAAAAAAACCTAAAAGGGTATCTTAGGCAAAATTAAGTCATTCGCTAAATTGAAAACCCATAATGATGGTCGAAAAGAAAATTAATGTGAAAATAAAATAATAAAAGAAAAAAATATAAAATGAAGAAAAATGAGGTTGGGGGAGAATTAACAAAAGAGGTCTATCATAAAAAAAAAAAAAAACCTAAAGTAGTAATAAGCTTGTTAAAAAGTACTTGCTAGTACCTAAAGTGACTCTATCTAAACCCACTAAGGTCTCACCGAGAATCATAAGTACTTGTGTCTTCCTAGCTGAATCTCCCCCATAAGCCTGAGGATTTGAAAATCTACCTCTTCGTCATTTGTTTGTAGCATAAACTCACCCATTAAAATTGTTGATAGAATTTGAACGAGTTGCGTTAGGCTCACTCCTATAAGGGTTTACAATTAGTAAAGAGGAAAGCAACACCTTCTCCTTCCCTGAAGTATACAGAGGGGCAAGTCAAATATCTCCATCATTGTGCAAACATACAGATAATGCAAGCATAACAAACTAATCCTATATGTTTTTGAAATGTGACAATCTAAGATGGTTCCAAACTCCTTGCATAATAGACGGATCTCTACATTTCCAAAAAGGAATGAATGGCTAGATGGGTCTTAAAAAGTTATATGTTGCATGCAAAATGTCTAGGTTAAGCCTAACAAAAGATAGATAATGCAAAAGTTTAAGCCCTATACAAGTATGAGATGATTAATTTAAGGCTTTAAGGAATTTGAGAAACTCCTTAGCCATGGTTTAAAAAGTGAAAATCAGGGTTGCTTACATAATAATCAAGGAAGAATAAGGTAAAGGGTGTTTTTAATAGTTAATGGATGACGATTGTGTGAACAATATAGTTATTTGTACAAACCACTAACTGCAAAGGTAGATCATGGCAATTTTCTTATAAAAGGCAAACTCTTTAGAGAATAGTGAGGCAACCATGATGGCATACATGTAAATATGAAACAATAAAATCATAATATGTATTGAAATAACCATAAACAAAATGGTAAAGAAAGAAGAAAATAAAGCTATATATAATAAGTGATCATTTATAGAATAATAAAAAAATTAGGGCTACAAAAGGCCTAATATCCAAAACAGTAAAAAAAAGTGAATAGTGTCCAAAATGTTCAAAATGTACAAGTATTTCATATACTAAGCAAAATGAATAAACAAAATGAGGCATGTCTAATCCACATCATTGGCATTATCCTTCTCAATCTCCTTCTAATCCTCTAACCACACGTGTACTCGAGCTAACTTTAAGCAGACCTCTGCCAACTTTCGATCCATACAGGTGATTGCTTCCTAAAATAATAAAATGTAGAAAAGGGATCTTGATCGTTTGGTCATGATCATATATGATCGTGCATGCATCAACTAAATTATTACCTATACCTCCTTGGTGTTACATATATGCATCCTTTTCAATCATGTGATAAGATCCACTAGGTGCTTAGCCTAAAATCAAGGAATCTACCTAAAGAATAATGCTCATTTAGCAAGTAAAAAATAATAAAACAAATGCATAAATAATAAATTATAAAACACATGTAATTGGAGCTCGCTAATGTGAAGATGCATGATGACTGTGTTAACTCTAATTCCAACAAAGCGCTAATCACCTTAGAGCAATAGGACTCCACCATGTTATCTAGGAATGGATATGACTTGTCTAAGATGATCGGCTCTAACTAGCAGACTTTGAGTTGCAAACTCTCTTATGACCCTTCTCTATAAGTGGTGACTATGAGAGCACCCTTTCTACTCTAGCCTTTGTCCCTTAAGCCCTTTAATGCAATATCATCCCTTAGGTCTCATTATGAAGGGTGAATGATTGAAGATGTGCTTCTCGCATGGGAATGACACTAAAAAGTGAGCTAAAATCAAACCTTGATACTCCACCATGTTTGCCATAAGGTCCTTAGTTCTGTCAGCCAGTGCCTATTATAGCATAGTGGCAAGGAGATCCTATGACATTGTATGCCTTTTTTATCCATTACTTTATAGTAGGACTTGCTTACCTAAGAACCACTCTTGATTAAAAAGGCCTACCATCAACTGGCGCTCGTAAGAATGCTTTTTAACCTCCTCCAACTCCTCGTTCTTTGTACCGAGAGGTCCATGCCAATCAAGTTATAGCTATAAGAATAGAAATAAGTAAAGAATTGTAAGTCTCTAATGAATCTCAATCTTGGATAGGAATTGACTTTGTAATTACTTGTGTAGGAATACACACTTGGTCCCATTATAGCTTAATTCAGGAGAATAAGGTGAGTTATAACATTTTCTCTGCATGAAGGGTCTCACTTCATCTCTAGACCCTAGGGTAGCCAAAAGACATATATAATAAAGGGTTATTTCACTCCATCAATCCTAACTCAATGGCCTAGGCATATTAAAAGAAAATCAACACATCAAGCATATGTAAAAAGAATAAGGAAATAATATAAAGAAATAAAATTTAAAGTTCATACCTCAAGCACACATGAGGCACTATTCATGTATGACAAACCCTGGTAGCAATGATCTAAGAATTTATAAAGATAGGCCACCATCATAGAGCCCCAATAAAAATGACCTTTTAAGTGCACATTCTTTAGAGTAAGAAGTAGCCAAATCTTTATTATGTACCCAAATGTCAAGAATAAGGTGTCGAATAAGCCATAGAGCAAGCAAAAATGTACAACCTAGTCCACCACCACATTAGGACTATCATTTGTGACCACCAAAGCCCCAAAAAGTATGCTTCATAAACAAATGTGTTATTTTTGTTCAGTATGGGGACAAAGCCCATCAAGGCCAGATGGACTCGCTTTGGAGAGTCATGACATAAACTTTAGCATCAGTATGCAGGGTGAACGCCAACTTCTCTATCTAAGGCAAATGAACGGAGTGTGTCATGTCCATCCAACACTTGACAAGGTATCACATCACACAATTATCACTTTTGGACACATGACCTAAGAGGAGGGCGAAAAAAGGGAGCAACCCTGTTAGTGTGCGTTGGTCTAGGGCACCAAGAAGGGGGGTTGAATTATTGCTCTATTTAAAAATTAAAAAGAGGATTAATGTGTTTAAGAAGATGAGTAGGAGAAGAAAGAAATTGACATAAGTGTTTATAGTGGTTCGGGTGTTAACTAACCCTATGTCCACCCTCAATTCTCTATAATTGGGTATTTCACTCAACTTAATAAGTGTTTCCAAGCTCATACCAAACTTTTACAACTTGTGTTTATGGCTCACATGACACCCTTACACCTTGTGTTTTCTATGCTCACACAAAAAACCTCTTACAAGTGTTTTCAAGGCTCACACTAAAACCTCTCACAAGTGTTTTCAAGGCTCGCACTAAAACCTCTTACAATGATGTTTATTGCTCACACTAAATAATCACAAACACATAATGAGAATTGAAAGAATGAGTAGCAAATTGGTAAGAGATTAGTTACAAATTAATGAATTGTTTAACACTTATATTTGTTTGGTGGAGTAGTTATAGCTCATATCCACTAAAGAGATGTTGGACCAAAACTATCAACAAATCTCAAAGATGTGTTAGGTAGATTTAGCATTAAATGCTTATCAGTCGGAAGTCGCAGTCACGAATTTCTAATTTCCATTATGGAGTCGAAAATTTAGGCAGAAAACCCTCTCTGTGTCTAGTGGCTAGTCCACATGTTAGCTTTCTATTAGCTGTCCAGGAAAATATAGTTGTTGTGTTCTAACCACTATCAAAAGTCATAATCGCGAGATGCTTGAGTTTTGAGCATGACTGAGACCGTGAATTCCTCTATTTTGTGAGGAAGGTTCAACTCCTTGAGAGGTGGTCGCTACTAAATTTTTGCCCTCATGATTTTTGATCTTTTAACGGACACTTGGCAGGCTGTGGTTATGGCTTTGCTTCCTTTCATTATCACTATGAAAGTCTCGATCACGACCATGGTGCGACACTCACCATAAATTCCTCTGTGACTAAAGCTTTGTAGACTTTGGATGGTTCGCGACAGTGAAATAGCCCATGAATTCCTCTGGCCTAGATTCATCCTTTCCTGTGATTGATTCATGATCATGATTTACCACACACACACACTGCGAATTTGGATGATCTTTATATTGTTGGAGATTTTGAATAACATCCTACTTATAATGAAAAAATCTAACTTATATTCTGCAAAACAACACTTATAAAAATATTAGAACTAATCAATCTTTATTGTCAAGATCAAAAAAGGTTCATGACTTAGGTTAAACCAACCTAGTCCAACAATCTCTCCCTTTTTGATTTTGACAACTTAGATTGATCCTAAGGGAAAATAAATGCATTAGTTTTGAAGTTGTGAAGTTGGAATGGTGAATGATTCAATGAATACTTATTAATTTCTAAACAAAGATCAAAGTGAAATTTTCTAAGTATGACATTCAATCATTCAAAGTCAAATTTCTAAGTATGACTACAGTAATCCCCCTCAACTTATGCTATTTACTTGTAAATTATTTTCTCTCCCCCTTAAATTCTTTATTGATTCGTTCTCTCCCCCTTTGGCAAGATAAAAAATGAGGGTTTTCAAGGGAAAAGAAAAAATGCATAACAAATAGATAAGTGTTCATAAGGAGCAAAGACATAAGAATTACAATAAAAAAGGTAAATTCAATCAATCACATAAGACAAAGAATTTCAAAAACAAACATCTTTATTAACTTATAAGCAAGTTGTGGGATTAACAACTTTACATTAATAAATAAAGAGAAAAATACAAAGAAATCTTATTTTAGAAGATTGGAGAGTCATCATCATCTCCAGAAATGTCTTCCTCGTCATCATTGCCTCCGCCTTCAGCTTCGTCGCCTTCCTTAACTTCATCATTGCCTTCCTCTTTGTCGCCCTCATGACTTCCTCATAACCGGGTTCATCTCTAAAGACAAACTCGTTCCATCCCAAGTTGGAGAGGAATGCTCTTATCACATTGTTGATACCAAGGGTCTCCAGCAGAAAGGTAGATGGTATTTTGTTTTGGAGGATGATTTTGGAAGAGTTAGCTTTGAATCGTTCCTTCTCCTCCTTTGTGATTCCTTTCATAAGATCAAGGGCTAGAGGTGCAAATGGTTGGGCCACTGCCTTGCCCTTCTCTACTCTAGAAATATTCTTAGGAGCCATTGAGATAGTAGAGAGATTTGGAGAATTTAGAGAATGTGAAAAGTGATAAATGATTTAGAGTAGAATGAAGTGATAAAAATCATTGTTTAGGGGTTTATATAGCCATTTGAAGGGTGTGGAAATGGCTAGAAAGGGCTTGAATTGGAGTAATAAAGAGTTGGAAACTGTTGACAGTCAAATCACTTAATTATTTGGCAGTTACTAGAATTCACGACTGCTAAATCCATAATCACGATTGCTAATTTTGAAAAATATGAGTAATGAATAAACATCCTCGAAATTCGGCTCGTCCAATGGTCAAAAATTTGAATTTTTGACTGAATTAGTGGTGGAAAGTAAAATTCGTGATCGTGAATTGATATTTGTCAGCCGGATGATAGAACCTTTAATTTACGACTGTAAGTCAAGGATAGCGACCGCGAATTACAAAGCAAAAAGGATAATCATGAAAAAGCTAAATTTGATAATTAAAGTGATGATCCACATTAATATATTGATGCTTAATTTATGCAATTTGACAGAGAAAAGCACAATTGCAATTAAAATTAAGACATCCAATGATTAATATCACATATAACCAATACACATAGCAATTAAACAAAAGATCAAACTTTTCAATTTAGGTAGCCTCTATCAAGCATTCCCAATTCTCTCTTAATGAATTTCAACCTTTCTTCATTGAGAAGTTTAGTAAAAATATATGTAATTTGATGATTTATGCCTATAACTTCTAACACAACATCACCCTTTTGGATATAATCTCTAAGAAAGTGATGTCCAATATCTATGTGTTTGCCACTAGAGTGTTGGATGGGATTCTTAGAGAGATTAATGTGTTGTCACATTTGATAGGAATGTGATCAACAACTTTTTCGTAATCCTTTAATTATTGTTTCATCTAAAGTACTTGGGTGCAACAACAACCCGCAGCTACATACTCAGCTTCGATGGTGGATAAGGCAACTAAAACTTGCTTCTTACTAAACCAAGACACTAAGCATTCTCCTATAAATTAGCAAGTTCTAGAAGTACTCTTTCTATCTAAAAGACTATCAGCGAAATCTGCATTAGAATAGCTTATGAGACTAAAAGATGAATCCCTAGGATACCATAGTCCTAAGTGTAATGTGCCATGTAAATATTTGAAAATTCTTTTGATAACATTTAAATGTGATTCTTTGGGAGAGGATTGAAATCTAGCACACATATATGTACTAAACATAATGTCAGGTCTTGAAGCAGTAAGATAAAGTAGACTGATCATACCTCGATATCTCTTTTCATCAACTGTCTTACCCGATTCCTCTTTATCTAGTTTGATGGTACCACTCATGGGTGTTTTTGCTACTTTGCAACCAACCATGCCAAACTTCTTGAGTATGTCCTTTATGTATTTGGCTTAGTTGATGAAGATCCCTTCTTTGGTTTGCTTGATTTGTAAACTAAGGAAAAACTTAAGTTCTCCCATCATGTTCATTTTAAATTCGCTAGTCATACACTTAGCAAAATCTTTACAAAGAGATTCATTTGTAGTACTAAAAATGATATCATCAACATAAATTTGTATTATAAGTGCATTGTGTTTGTGCCTTTTTACAAACAAGGTATTGTCCACCTTTTCCTTTTCAAAATCATTTTTGAAAAGAAATAAACTAAGCCTTTCATACCAAGCTATTGGAGCTCGTTTCAACCCATATAAGGCTCTATTTAATTTAAAAACATGAGTAGGAAAAATATGTGATTTAAAACTAGGAGGTTGTTCAACATATACTTCCTCCTTAATAACTCCATTTAGAAAAGCACTTTTGACATCCATTTGAAAAATTTTAAAATTCGTATGACATGCATAGGCTAAAAGAATCCTAATGGCCTCTAACCTTGTAACAGGGGCATAGGTTTCATCATAGTCTATGCCTTCCTCTTGGTTGTAACCTTTTGCAACCAATCTCATTTTTTTCCTAGTGATGAATCCTTGCTCATCTAACTTATTTCTAAACACCCATTTGTAACCTATAGTTGGGTGTTCCTTAGGCATAGGACCAAGTTCCCATGCATTATTTATCCCGAATTGGTTGAGTTCCTCTTGTATAGCAATCACCCAACCTTCATCATCAAGAGCCTCATCAATTGATTTTGGCTCAAATTGAGAAACAAAGGCAAGGTTATTATCTAAAAGATTAAGTTGAGATCTATTACTTAGACCCTTTGAAGTATCACCAATAATTAAGTCTTTGGGGTGATGCTTGGAGAATCTCCAATTTGTGGATAGATCTTGACTTGGCAATACTTCTTGTTGATGTTGTGGTTCCTCATGTACTCTTGGTGATTCACCTTTATCTTTTTCTTCATCTTCCTCTCTTATAGTGTGCTTTAATTCTAATTTTTCAAAGTCACCTACAAGATCATCAACAAAAAAACATTTCTCAAGATCAATCTTATTATATTCATCAAAAACAACATTCATAGACTCTTCAACAACCATAGAACTTTTGTTAAAGACTCTATAGGCTTTGCTAGAGGTGGAATAACCTAAAAATATCCCTTTATTAGTTTTTGAGTCAAATTTCCCAAGATTATATCCTTGGTATTCAATATATAACACTTGCATCTAAATACTCTTAGGTATGATATATTGGGTTTTTTGCCATTTCATAGCTCATAGGATGTTTTATTAAGAATGGGTCATTTAAATACTCTATTTGCAATGTAACACGAAGTATTATTGGCTTCAGCCCAAAAGTAATTTGTTAAAGAATACTCATTAAGTATAGTTCTAGCCATTTCTACTAGTGTTCTATTTTTCCTCTCTATAACACCATTTTGTTGTGGTGTTCAAAGGGTTGAAAAATTATAAAAAAATCTCATTCTCTAAACAATAAGATTCAAAGCTTCATTTTGAAATTCCTTTTCATGGTCACTTCTTATAGAAGAAATGAAGTAACCCTTTTCATTTTGAGTTTTTTTTGCAAAACTTTTGAAGGCATCAAAGGTATCATACTTATGAGCTAGAAAGGATACCCAAGTAAACCTAGAATAGTCATCAACTAGGACTAGTGCATAATGTTTTCCACCTAAACTAGCACTCCTAGTAGGTCCTATCAAGTCCATATGAATTAGTTGAAGAGGTTTAGATGCACTTACAACATTTTTAGCTTAGAAGGAAGATTGATGTTGTTTCCAAATTTGGTAAGGACAACATGTCTTGTCTTTTGAGAAACTTAGCTTGGGAAGACCTTCCACTAGCTTTTCTTTATACAAGCTTTATTAAAGCTCCATGCTAGCACGTCAAACTCTTCTATGCCATAGCCAAGCTTCATTACTAAGAAACATAAGACACTTAAAAGATTGGTTAGTCAAATTGTCTAAGTCAATTGAGTAGGTATTGCCTTTCCTTTCACCTTTGAAAACAACCCTTTTATCCACTAATGTGGTAACTTGACATTCTCTATGGTTAAAGGTGAGTTTATTACCTTTTTCACACAATTGACTTACATTTAATAAATTATGTTGCAAGCCATCAACTAACAAAACATCATTAATTAAAGAGCAACCATTCTTACCAATGGTTCCAATGCCAATTACCTTACCCTTGGCATTGTTACCAAATGCGACATTGCCACCTTCTTTTTCTTTCAAGGTCATGAATAGCTTCCTGTTGCCTGTCATAGGCTTTGAGCATCCATTATCCACATGCCAATCATTTGATTCATAGGTGGCTACCAAACATCCCCACACAACACGAATAAATAATCTCTTCTTTAATACCTAAGCATACTTGGGTCCTAAAGGGTTAGGTATTGAAGGGTCCTCCAATTTGAGGTGAGCATTCCTAATGTAGCAATAAATATTAATATGTCCATATCTCATGCAATAATGACATTCGAGTTTAGACTTATGAGTCTTTCTCCTATACATAGTCTTCGTATGAGTAGGAGGCCTTCTCATACTTTATTTGAGTACTAGTGTATGCAAGTGCATGAGTGATGAGGAGTATAAGAGAATTTTTTATCTTTGTGTGTTTGAACATGTTTCTTATTGTACATATAAGCATGATTTGCTCTTTGAGCCTTGGGGGCCCTTACCTTACCGTTAGGCATAGGTGGCTTAGTGTTAAGAGCACCTCTCTTCCCAATGACCTCAATACTTAAAGTTTGAGGTGTTATTGCTCTAACAAATGTAGTGGGTATAGATGTGGAGGTTGAGGCTTTATTAAATCCTAGACCATGTCTAATTAAGGAAGGCCTTTGTGATACTATGAGTGTATCCAAAGCTTTCTTACCCTTATGAAATTTTAAGATAGAGCTTATAAGCTCAATGACTTCTCCCTTAAGAGAGTCATTCTCTTTTCTTAATGAAGTTAATGATGAAGATGATTTAGAAAGATTTTCCATTGACTTTTTGAGTTCTTCATTTGAAGTCCTCAATTCAAGTACAAGATCATTAAGGGATTTGTAATCATCCTTTAATTTTGAGCATTTTCACTTGTAAGTCTTCATTTTGACTTATATTTATCATATCTCATTGTGAGAGCTTCTAGAAGCTCTTCATCTATATCATCTAAATTATCATAATCAGAATGAGACTGAGATGAAGTGCTTACCTCATTAGAAGAATCCACTTGAGCCATGAAGCATATGTTGGCAATTTCCTCATCTTTCTCATCCTAACTTGAGCTATTATCCTAAGTGGCTTTGAAGCTCTTCCTTTTCTTTTTGTCCTCTTTCTTCTTCTTCTTTAACTTTAGACAATCATACTTAATGTGGCCTTGGTTGCCATACTCATAGCAAATGACTTCAATTGATCACTCTTTAGGATTAGAAGTAGCTTTCTTGAAGTTCCTTCTTTCTTTTCTTCTTCTAATAAGCTACTTGGTCCTTTTAGATAGCATTGCTAGTTCCTCTTCCATATTGTCATTTTCTTCTTCACTTGTAGTAACCTTCACTTCCTCCTCTTTAGATGTAGACTCGAGTGCTAAGGTCTTCCTTTCTTGCTTTTCAGATTTTCTCCTTTGCCCCTCATTTTCTTTATTTCCTCATCTTTCTTTAAGGCCAACTCATGAGTTAAGAGTTTGCCTATCAAGATATCCATTGGCCCCTTCCCTATTTCTGGGTTGGATTCTTGGATACTACACATTTTAGCACCAAATTTCTCAAGAGGCAAAGATTTTAGAATTTTGGAGTTTACCACATGATTTGTGAGAATCCTACCAAATGTCTTCATATTGGTGATGATTGTTAGGAGTCTATTGGTCATGTTGGTGATGCTCTCATCCTCCTTCATTATGAATAATTCTTACTCCATCACACTCATATCTAGTCGGCTGGATTTCACAAAGGTGGTGCCTTCATGATAGTTTTCTAATGCTTTCTAAATTCCATGGGCAGTTTGGCAATGTTGTACCCTTCCAATTTATTCTTTTGAGAGAGAGCTTAAATGGATTGCCATGTCTCTCTTGTTCTTGCTATTGGATTTTTTATGTGCTTCAACCCATTCTTTTATAGGGATTAGTCTTCACTTTCATCCACCACTTTGGTAGGTGCCTTCCATTCCTTAACAACAACATCCCATAGATCCACCACATTTGTATCTAGATAGATCTTCATCCTATACTTCAAATGAGTATAGTTAGCTCCATCAAAATAAGGCTTGAGGTATGAGTGGTTTCCTTCTTGTGCCATTGATCTTTACTCACTCAATTAAGGCTTTTTAGTGAGACTTGGCCCTGATACCACTTATTGGCCTAGGACACCAAGAAGGGGGATTGAATTAGTGCTCTATTTAAAAATTAAAAAGAGGGTTAATGTGTTTAAGAAGATGAGAAGGAGAAGAAAGAAATTGACACAAGTGTTTATAGTGGTATAGGTGTTAACTAACCCTACTTTCGCTCTCTAATTCTCTATAATTAAATATTGCACTTAACTCAATAGGTGTTTTCAAGCTCACAACAAACTTTTATAACTTGTGTTTATAGCTCACACAATAACCTTACACCTTGTGTTTTCTAGGCTCGCATAAAAAACCTCTTACAAATGTTTTCAAGGCTCACACTAAAACCTCTCATAAGTGTTTCCAAGGCTCACAATAAAACATCTTACAATGGTGTTTATTGCTAACACCAAACAATCACAAACACATAAATGAGAATTGAAAGAATGAGTAGCAAATTGGCAAGAGATTGGTTACAAATTAATGAATTCTCTTTCATTTACATATGTTTGGTAGAGTATTTATAGCTTATATCCATCAAAGAGACGTTGGACCAAAACTATCAACAAATCTTGAAGATGTGCTAGGCAGATTTAGCATTAAATGCTTGTCAGGCAGAAGTCGTGATCGCTACTACAATTTCATGGTCCCGAATTTCCAATTTCCATTGTGGACCCAAAAATTTGGGCAAAAAACCTCATTTGTGTCTAGCAGTCAGTCCACATGTCAGCTTTCCATTGGTTGTCCAGGAAAATATAGTCATTATGTTATAACCACTACCAAAAGTTGCAGTCACGAGATGCCTAAGTCTTGGGTGTAACTGAGACTACAAATTCCTCTGTTTGGTGAGGAAGCTTCAACTTCTTAAGTCGCGGTCGCTACTAAATTTTTGCCCTCGTGATTTTTGATCTTTCAATGGATACTTGGCAGGCTATGGTTGTAGCTTTGCTTCCCTCCATTGTCACTATGAAAGTCGTGGTTGCAACCATAGCGCGACACTCACCACAAATTCCTCTGTGATTAAAGCTTTGTAGACTTTGGATGGTTCGCCGCAGCGAAATAACCTGTGAATTCCTCTGGCCTAGCTTCATCCTTTCTTATGATTGATTCACCATCACGATTTACCATACACACTTCGCAAATTTGGATAATCTTCACATTATTGGAGTTTTGAATACCATCATACTTCTAATGAAAAAATCTAACTTATAATCTGTAAAACAATAATTATGAAAATATTAGAGCTAATTAATCTTTATTTTCAAGATCAAAAGGGGTTTATGAGTTAGGTTAAACCAACCTAGTCCAACAGTGTGATATAATACATGCTCACAAAGCCTTTGAAACCCATAAGCAACATGAGCCATAAATTTGACAACCCTTATAAGGGGTACATCACCTTTAAATGAAATAAGTACTAGGTAAAAAAATAAATAAAAAGAATAAGGAAAATAGTGATAATAATGCACACCAAGTCAATTAAGCAATCATAACAAAATAATCACTAATAAATAAAAGAGACATCAATGTTAGGCAAGTATAAACTAATATTTAGTACAAGCAAAAGATTATACAAGAACAGTCAAAGCCTAAAAAGCCAAGTAATCAAAATATTCAATAAAAAAATAATAGGTATATATCCTAAATTTTAATGGTCAAATACTACATCTAATGGTCAAAGACTAATATAGGTAATTATGTATAAGGGTTAAAAGAAATAAAGGAAATAAGTAAGAAGGGAAGACTAACCTTGCCAAAAGTGGCACCAGGGAAGTCATACAGCAAATCGTACACTAGGAGAACTGGTAGTCTAGGCTTTAAACCCTTTGAAATGGTCTTCACATGAACAAATTTGAGCAAGGAAGCTAAGACAAAGCTATAACTCATAATTAAAGTTGCCATTATGTTGATGGGAGAATAGTCTACGACAGGAGTAGCATCAGGGACATTGAAAACACTAAAAGGGAAGCATGATCCTCTTAAAACGAGTGCCTAAAAGTTTGAAGAAAATAGAGGAAAAAGAAAAAAGCTCGAGGCTAGTACTAAGGTAGGCTCTTTTCTCCTCCTAGCAGCTTCTAAGCAAGTACTAAAGAGCTATAGGGTGTAATATCCTCCTTATAGGTTTCGAGCAAGTACTAAGGCAAACTTTTTTCTCCTCAACTCTATTCTCAGTCTTTTGACTTAGTGTTTTATTGTTAAGCCCAATCTATATCATATGTACCAAACACAATGTTATTTACTAATACTATGGCTTAATTAAGTAATCTCATACACCAAATAGGTTGTAAGAGTTGAATGTGATCTTGGCACCTCCTAGAGAGCTACTAAGAGCCTATTTTAAAATGCTATTAAGAAGATGACAAAAGATGCTAAGAGTTAAATTCAACCTTAGTACTTACTAAATAGTTGCTAAGAACATATTTTAGCACCTGTTAGAAAGTTGCTAAGGATATGATCTATGCTAATACCTATTGAGAGTTGCTGAAGGATGGATGCAATCTCGATACATGTTTAATGCTAGTAAAACCCATCATAGTATCTATTGGGAGCTACTAAGGAAATCATATCTATCGATCCTTGTGCTCTAAGAATGAAGGTTGAATTGGTGGGAAATTTAAATTTATGAAGGTAGTGCAAGTAATTTGAAGTTAGAGAAAGAGTATGGAAAGACTAAGCATAAGCATTTTATACTGGTTCATGTGTTAACCAACCCTGCATTCACTTCCCAATACTCTAATTAGGTATTTCACTAACTCTCAATAGTGTTTTACAAGCTCATACTAAACCAAACTACAATTGTGTAGAAGGCTCACACATAACCTTACATAAGAGTTTTGTCTCTTTGGCTCACTGTAAAACCTATCCTAAGTTTTAAGGTAAACATTTAACCTCTAAGAACCTAAAGTACAAAGAATAAATGAGTTAAAGCATTAAGAAATCAAATTGTAAGAGTTTAGACATAATTAAATGTTATCCTCTTGCATTCAAAGCCATTTGGCAGGGTATTGATAGGTTCATCCATCAAATTGCCATTATAAATGAATTACAAATGAAACTATCTTCAAATCTCCAAAGTTGGTGGCAAAATATTGCATTTAATGCTTGCTAGACTGAGATTGCAGTCGAGACTACAAGTAGCAGTCATGAACTGCATTTCACTCTATATTTTTCTTAGCCACAATTGATATCTTCAAATGTATCTAACGGCTAGTGACACATGGTATTTTGACATTGGTTCCTCAAAAAATTAGGCATTGGTAACTTCTATTGGCTATCACAATTTGTTGTTGTGATTTTGCGAGGCTACTCACAATTTCCATCATGAATCAAACTAGAGTTTTGGTGTTTCAATCTTTGGGTAGATCATGGTTGCGACCAAAATGTCATTGCAATAAATTTGAAACCTCATAGGGCTCCTTGACATATGGCTCAACTTAGATGGCTGCTTAAAGTCCCTATTTGATCATTTCCATATAACAATTGTGACTTAAGCCGCAACAGGCACTACGAATTGAACTAAAGTTTTTATTCCCAAATTTTCTTGAGATAGTGGTCACGACCTTCAAGTCCTGGTCGTGACTTAGGAGATAGGTTTGACACTTTGTGTAATTTGCTTCCAATCACTTCCATTTTAATTTTAATATATTCCTAACTTAATTTTTGGATAGACAACACTTAGAGATGAAGTTATAACTTTTCAATCTATACTGTCAAGATCAAAATAAAGCTTTGACCTATGTTTGACCAATCTAGTCCAATAATCTCCCCTTTTTTTATTTTGACAAGATTAATATATGCAAAAGATAAAGATTTGTCATGCGTAATCTTGAACATGTTAAGTATTTGAAAGTAAATATTAAATAAATTGCAAGTGATTCAAAGTATAAGAATAAGTTCTAAAAAGTTTGAATTTTAAAGAGATTATTCCCTTATTATCCATACTCCCCCTTTGTTGTTTAATGAACATAATAAAATCATTTTAATTTATCTCTTCGCTTTGTTGCATATTGACACTCATATGGCCTCTCCCCCTTTGTCAAGATCAAAAAGAGAGGGAAATAGAGAGAGTGAGGAAGTAGGAGCAGAATAGTGAATCCACAAACATACAACTTAACAAGGATCACAATAGAGACTAATGATGAACATAATCAAAACATCTATTTCATTAGTAGGTAATATAAACAAGCATAAAAAAAATTCAAACATTATAAATGTTTGATCATGTCATTAAGGGCCTAAATATTTGAAGACATAAATCATAAAAGAAAACACAAATGTAGATGAAAAATAAAAGAAGGAAGAAATAAAGAAGATCTAGAAATCTATAGAGATGTCATCATCAAATTCTTCTTCTTCTTCATTCTTTTGGACTTCTTCCATTTTTCATTGGTTTTTGGTACGGATGGGTGTTTCTTCTTACTCTTCATGCTCTAAAAATTCAAAGTCATGGAAATGGCAAGGATTAGGAAGGCTAAGTTTATATTGGAACTGAATAATATTACCATGAAGGTGGTGAAGAAAGTTGAGTCTTTGAGAACCTTCTTCAATTATTTTGAAACTTTGGCCAAAAGGAAAAGGATGTTGAAGGAGAAGGTTTAAAGAATGTTAGACTAGGTGTTCAAACCTAGGCCAAACTCTGTTTTGATCTTGAAAATGCAAGATTGAATAGTTCTATTGCCTTGTCTAAGTGTGGTGATTACATAAATTAAGTTAGAACATCATTAGAAGTTGAATAGAGCATAAAATCAAGAAGTGCCTAGAAATCGCTATCGCTACTAATAAAATTGCAACCATTACTAATAGAGGCTAGAACATAAAAGTGACAAAAGCAATCGCAGTGATGATCATATCATTGATAGCGATCCTGATTTCAATTAAGTTTGGAGGAATTTCAAAGCTGCACTCAACACAAGCCATGTGTCACAAGATGGTTATAAATTCATATGTCACGACCACAACAATATCATAAGGACCACTACAAACATAACTCATAGAGTCTAAATTCCATAGAGCCAATTGTGGCCAGAAGTAGTGGTTAGATAGTAGTGTTATTCATATAGTGATTGCTACCACAAAATAATAATAGTGACTCTCAAAACCATGAAAGGGGCTCAACAACTAGTTTTTTAAAGGACAAACTTGAACTGCCACGTGTCACTAGTCATTGGGTACATCTGAAGATCTCGCTTGCGACCAGGAAAATTTTAAAACAAAAGGCAGATAATAATCATAATCCATCTGTAGTTACTGCAATTGTGGCCTAACAAGCATTAAATGCATATTTTCCTAGCACACTATTGAGATTTGGGATAGTTTTGTTTCTAACATCTCCTTAGTGGGAGTAACCTATACATACTTTACCAAATGAACATAAGCGGAAAAAAATAACATTCATTATAGCCAAACTCTTGCAAATTTATTTCTCAACTCTCAAGCATTAAATTTCTTGTGTTTGAGTCGTTGTTGTTTGGTGTGAGCATTATACACCATTGGGTTTAGGTTTAGGAGTTGGTCTTTGATCGTAAAATTCTTATTTCAGTTGAGCGTTAGCCTTGGAAAACACTAGTAAGGTTGTGTGTGAGCCTTTATAAAACACAAGTTGAAAAGTTAGGTATGAGCTTTAAAATACTATTTAGTATTAGTGGAACACCCTATTAGAAGAATTTGAAAGTGGATGTAGGGTTGGTTAATACCTGAACCACTATAAACCTTTATGTGTTCTATTTTTCTTCTACTTCCTCTAAAACTTAAATAATTAATCTTACTTCTAAAAATTTTAAATTTTCCACCAATTCAACCCCTCTTCTTAATGCATAAGGGCCAATAAGTGGTATTAAAGCTTTATCTCAAATAGAGTCTTAATTGTGTGAGAAAAGATCATGGCACAAGAAGGAATCCACACTCGCCTTAAGCTTTACTTCATTAGATCTAACTATACTTATTGGAAGTATAGAATGGAGATTTACCTAGATAATGATGTGGTGGATTTGTGGGACATTGTAGTAAAAGAGTGGAAGCCCCTAACCAAAGTGGTAAATGGTAGTGAAGAGTTTATTATAAGGGAAGAATGGGTGGAAACTCATAGAAGGTCAAATGGTAATAACAAGAAGACAATGGCCATTCTCCTTAGTTCCTTATCAAGAGAATAGGTTGGTAAAGTTTAACATTGCCTAATCGCCCATAAGATATGGAAGGCCTTAGAGAACTATTATGAGGCACTATAAGTATATTAGAAATGTATATGACAGAATATAGCTCATCATGATGAAAGAAAATAAAAACATCACTGGCATGACAAATAGACTCCTCTCCATTATCCCAAACATGAAGAAGTTTGGAAGAATTCTTACAAACCATGAGCTAAACACTAAAATTCTCAAATCTTTTCCTCTTGAAAAGTTTGGTGCTAGAGTGTGCAACATATAAGAATCTAATCTAGAGATTGGAAACGTGCAAATGGATGTCCTTATTAGCAAACTACTTATTCATAAGCTAGCTTTATAGATGGATAAATAGGTGAAGAAAATGAGACTGTAAGGAGACAAAATGAAAAATTAGAAAAGAAGACTTTTGCTCTTAAGTCCACAAGTAAAGACAAATTGGTTAAGATTGCTTCTAGTGATAGTGATGAGAGTGATATGGAATAAGAGGAGCTAGCAATGCTCTCTAGGAGAACCAATAAGCTAATAAAGAGAAGAAAAGATAGGAGGAACTTCATAAGAGCATCTCATAATTTTAAGGATAAGAAGAATGAGCTGACTTGCTTTGAATGTGGAAAGCAAGGTCACATTAATTTGAATGTTCCAAGCTCAAGAAGAAGAAGAAAATGGACAAGGAGAAAAAGAATAGCTTCAAGGACACATGGGATGATGGTTCAAATGAGGAAGAAAAAGATGAAAAAATTGACAACCTATACTTTATGGGACAAGAGGACTCTTCTAATGAGGTAAGTACTTCTTCACAATCTTATCATGATTATGATGAGTTACATGATATGGACGATGAGCTTCTTGAAGCTCTAACCATAAGATGTAATCAATATAAATCTCAAATGAAAACTTACAAGAAAAAATGCTTAATACTTAAAGATGAATTTAAAAGTTTAAATGATCTTATATGTGACTTGAGAACTTCTAATGAGGATCTCAATCAATCTTTAGAAAAACTTTCAAAAACCTTATCCTCTCTTGATTCTTTAAGAAAATAAAATGACATTTATAAAAGTGAAGTTATTAAGCTTAGAAATTCCATCTCAAAATTTCATAAAGGGAAGGAAGCCTTCGATATTCTTATTTTATCTTAAAGACCTCCCTTTGTGAGACATGATTTAGGCTTAAATGGAGCTTCCTCTTATACTTCTTTTCCTCCTACATTCATTAGAGCTTCTACTCTTAAACTTATAATATTGAAGTTGTTGGGAAGAAAAGTGCTCTAAGCACTAAGCCTCATAAGCTTAAGGGTAAAGAAAAGGCTTCCCAAGGCTCAATAGCTAAGCCTCAAAACCATGCATACATATACATAAAGAAGCATGCTTAAACACACATGCATAAAAACTTCTCTTCTACTTCTCACTCATGCACTTGCATGCATTCACAAAACCAAAGTGTGAGAAGGTCTCTTACTCATAATATAGTTACTCATAAGAGAAAGACTCACAAATCTAAGCTCTAATGCATTATTGCACAAAATATAGCCATATAAATGTCTTTTGTTAGAGAATCCTTCCAAGCCTAACCCCAAAGGACCCAAGTATGCTTGGGTACCTAAACAAAGGTAAAATGTGTTTTTATTATAGGAATGCTTAGAAACAACCAAGGAAAATAAAGATTGGCATGTGGAAAGTGCATGCTTAAAGCACATCACCTGTAACAAAAAACTATTCATAGCCATTAAAAAGAATGATGGTGGCAATATCACATTTGGAGACATTGCTAAGGATAAGATAATTGACATTGGAATTATTGGTAAGGAAGGATGCTCTTTCATTGATAATGTTCTCTTAGTTGAAAGATTAATTTTGAGCGTAAGTCAATTATGTGACAAAGGTAATAAAGTCAGCTTTGACCTTAGAAAATATCAGTTAGCACCTTGGTAGATAATAAGGTTGTCTTTAAAGGTGAAAGGAGAGGCAATACCTACTTAATTAACTTATATAATTTGACTAACCAATCCTTTAAGTGTCTTGTTTCCATTAATAGTAAGTCTTGGCTTTGGCATAGAATAGTTAGACATGGTTGCATGAAGCTTCCACAAAGTTTGCCAAAAGAATAGCTAGTAAAGGATCTTTCAAAGCCCAAGCTCATAAAGGACAAGACATGTGGGCTTTATAAATAAGGAAGCAACATCAAACATCCTTCAAAGTAAAAAATATTGTAAGTACTTTTAGACCTCTTTAACTCATTCATATGGACTTAATAGGACCTATTAGGAATGCTAGCCTTGGTGGAAAGCATTATGCATTTATACGTAATGATGATTACTCTAGATTTACTTAGGTATCTTTTTGTGCTCATAAGAGTGATACTTTTGATGCCTTTAAAAGTTTTGCCAAAAGAGTTCAAAATGAAAAAAAAGTTACTTCATTTCTTCCATTATGAGTGACTATGGGAAAAAATATCAAAATGAATCTTTTGAAAGTTATTGTATGGAGAATGAGATTTGTCATAACTTTTCTACTCCTAAAACACCACAACAAAATTGTGTTGTATAATGGAAAAATAGAAAATTGGTAAAAATAGCTAGAACTGCTTAATGAGTATTCTTTGCCAAATTATTTTTGGGTCGAAGCCATCAATACTTCATGTTATATTACAATCGTGTTTTCAAAGTCCCATTTTAAATAAAACTTCTTATGAACTATGGAATGGAAGAAAACCCATGTTTTCATGTCTTAGAGTATTTGGGTGCAAATGCTACATACATAGAGTATTTGGGTGCAAGTGCTACATACATAATGCCAAAGCCAACCTTGGAAAATTTTCATCAAAAACTGATGAGGGTATCTTTTTCTGGCTATTCCACCACTAACAAAGCCTACAGAGTGTTAACAAAAAGACTATAGTGGTTGAATAGTATATGAATGTTATAATTTATAAGTTTAGCAAACTTGATCTTGGAAAAGGTTCTCTTATTGATGATCTTATAAGTAACTTTGAGAAGGTAAAGCTTGATTCAACTCCTAAGGAAACTGTGATTGATAATGAAGATAATGAGCCACTACAAGAAGTTGACGAACCTTAAACTCAATCAGAAGAAAACCAAGCTTAAGGACTCCTTGAAGATTAGAGATACTCCAAGAATCATCAAAAAGATCTTATCATTGGTGAGACATCTACGGGAGTAAGTATTAAAGCTTAATTGCATGTTTTAGATAATAATCTTGCATTTGTTTCTCAAATTGAGCCAAAGTAAATTGATAAGGCTTTTGATGACGAAAGTTGGGTGGTTGCTATGTAAGATGAACTAAACTAGTTTGAGAGAAACAAAGTTTGGGAACTTATTCCTAGGCCTATGAAACACTCGATTATGGGAGGCAAAGGGGTGTTTAGGAATCAGTTTGATGAGCAATGTTTTGTAACATGAAATAAAGTTAGATTGGTTGCAAAGGGATATAACCAAGAGGAATGCATTGATTGTAATGAAACTTTTGCTCTCATTGCAAGATTGGTGTCCATTAGAATTCTTTAGCATTTGTTTGTCACATGAATTTCAAACATTTTCAAATCGATGTGAAATGTGCTTTCTTAAATGGTTTCATTAAAGAGGAAGTGTATGTTGAACAACGTCCAAATTTTGAGTCTCATGATTTCCCATATCATATTTTCAAAATAACAAAGGCCTTATATAGTTTGAAACAAGCTCTAAGAGTTTGGTATCAAAGGCTTAGTTTATTTTTTTTATAATATGATTTTGAAAAAGGTAAGGTTGACAGAACTTTGTTTGTGAAAAGGCACAACAAGGATACACTCATTTTGTAAATATATGTTGATGATATTATATTTGGTGCTACTAATGAATCACTTTATGAGGAATTTACCAAGTGCATGACTAGAGAATTTAAGATGAGCATGGTGGGTAAACTCAAGTTCTTTCCTGGTCTTCAAATCAAATAAAATAAAGAGGGCATCTTCATCAACCAAGCTAAGTACATAAAAGATCTACTCAAAAGTTTTGGCATGGGAGGATGCAAATTGGCTAAGACTTCAATGAGTGTAACTATCAAATAAGACAAGGATGAATTAGGTAAGCCCATTAATGAAAAGAAGAATAAAGGTATGATTGGCTTTCTTCTTTACCTTATCGCTTCTAGACCTGATATCATGTTTAGTGTTTGCCTATGTGCTAGATTCCAATCTTACCTTAACGATTCACATTTGCATGTTGTTAAAAGGATTTTAAAGTATTTGCATGGCACATTGCATTTAAGACTTTGGTATCCTAGAAATTTATTATTTAGCCTTCTTGGGTATTTAGATGCAAATTATGTCAGTAGTTTGATGGATAGGAAGAGCACTTTTAAGACTTGCCAATTTTATTGGTGAATGTTTAATTTATTGGTTTAGCTAGAAGCAAGTTTTGTTTACTTTATCCATCACCGAAGCAAAATATGTGGCAACGGATTGTTGTTGCACCTAAGTTCTTTAGATGAAGCAACAACTCAAGGATTATGACAAAGATGTTTACCATACATACTCCCATCAAATGTGACCATACAAATGCAAAAAAATCTTTCTAAGAATCCCATTCAACATTCAAGAAGCAAGCATATTGATATTAGACATCATTTTCTTAAAGATCATATACAAAGTAGTTGTTGGACTAAGGTAGTTAACCCTAAGTCTTAGACCTCTTTTGATCTTGACAAAAGAGATTGATAATGTCTAATGTTTCAAATCAATATTGTTTTGCAACCTTTAGCTTTTATCTAAATTGGAAGTTGGATGTAGCTAAAAAATCTTCAAGTATGAAAAATGACTTCTAAATCACAACCACTACTTTATATTTGCGGCCGCGATCTATGAAGAAGCTTGCTAAAAAATAGACAGGCAAACTTATGGAGCTATTCTTGGCCGCAATTCATCCAAATGAAGAAGTCCAAAATTGGCAGATGATTTCACAATGTGGGTCACGCCCTAGTCGAGATCGCGAATTTCGAAGTGACTTAAGAGGGAAGCAAGTCCACAACCATGACATGACAAGTGTCCCAACATACCGTTGTAAGTTAAATTTCATGGAGGCATCTTATTGATAGTGATCGTGAATTGTAAAGAAGAAGATGACCATTTTTGGTAGACGAATTCGCGTTCTCTGTTGTGTCTTGTATAAGAAACCTCACGACCGCGACTTGTAAAAGTAGGTGAAAGGCAACGCTTACATTTTCCTAGTGAACTAATCAGAAGCTGCCTCGTGGACTAGCTATTAGACACAAACAGGATTTTCCTTCAGAAATTTGGATTTCATGACCGCTAATGAGTAGCAGCGATCACGAATTGAGATTGTCAAGCATTTAATGCAGAATCTGTCAAGCATGTCTCAAAGATTTGATGAGCTATGTTCTGCAACATCTCTTTGGTGAAGTTTAGGTATAAATACTATACCAAACAACCATGAATAAGGTTGCTAAGAAATTTATTACAAGTAATTAAAGCTCTTAATCTTTGCTACTCATTTTCTTCAATTGTCTTTATGAAATTGTAAGTGTTAGGTGTGAGCATTGAACACCAAGTTGTAAGGTTGTAGTGTGAGCCTGCAAAAACACTTCAAGATAGGTTTAAGTGTGAGCTTAGTGAAACACTTGAGTGAGGTTGTGCATTAGCCTAAAAACACATTGTTGTAAGGTTGTGTGAGCCATTAAAACACAAGTTGTACAAATTGGGTGTGAGCTTGAAAACACCTTGAGATAGTGAAATACCCAATTGGTAAATTGGGGAGTGGACGTAGGGTCGATTATACCTGAAGCACTATAAATCGTTGTCTCCATTCTACACATTCTTCTTCCCCTTTTCTTTGTTTTTGAAATTTTTATACACCAATTCAACCCACCCCCCCCCCCCCCCCCCTCCCTTCTTGGTGCCAAGGGACAACAAGTGGTATCAAAGCAAGATTTTCACAAATCAAACCTTCATTGGGTGAAACAAGATCATGGCATAAGAAGCAATCTACTCACACTTAAGGCCATATTTTAATGGAACCGACTATACTCATTGGAAGTCTAGGATGGAGATCTATCTTGACATAGATGTGGTGGACCTTTAGGACATGGTAATCAAGGAATGGAAGCCTCCTACCAAAGTTATGGATGGCAATGAAGAATTAATCCCAAGGGATGAATGGGTTGAAGCTCATTGGAGGTCAAATGGCAAGAACAGAAGGGTAATGGCCATTCTCCTAAGCTTACTTTCTAAAAAAGAGGTTGGGAGAGTGCAACATTGTCAAACCGCACATGCAATATGAAAGACTTTAGAGAACTATCATGAAGGCACAACTCTAGTGAAGTCAAGCCGTTTGGAGATGTATGTCACTGAATGTGAACTCTTCATGATGAAGGACAATGA
This sequence comes from Omphalea diandra, assembly GCA_949677035.1. Lineage (NCBI taxonomy): Eukaryota > Viridiplantae > Streptophyta > Magnoliopsida > Malpighiales > Euphorbiaceae > Omphalea > Omphalea diandra. Next base: position 951 of record CATIWR010127187.1, on the reverse strand, counting down.
GAATATCATGTAAATGACCAATCGACTTTTGTTCATTGTCACCAATATGAAGAAGTTTGGAAGAGCATTCACAAATTATGAGGTAAACACCAAAATCCTTAAAACTCTTCCACTTGACAAATTTGGGGCTAGGGTGTATAGTATTCAAGAGTCCAATCCGGATATTGGAAAAGTCCCAATTGATGTGCTCATTGGCAAGCTCTTCACTCATGAGTTGGCTATTTAAAAAATGAGCAAATGAAGAAGCTAAGGGGCCAAAGTGAAAAACCAGAAAAGAGAACTATGGGTCTTAAAGCTTCAATAATATAAAAAGAAGTAGACCTCTCCTCAAGTGAAGAAGATAGTGATAAAGAAGGAGAAGAGCTAGCCATGCTCTCAAAAAGAACCAAGGAGTTGATAAGGAGAAGAAAAGAAAGAAGAGTCTTCAAGAAATCTGCCTAAAGTTTAAAAGGAAGAACAAATGATGTCACATGTTATGAATGTGGCAAACAAGGGCACATGAAGCATGAATGTCCTAAGATAGAGAAGAACAAAAGATGGACAAAGAAAAGAAGAAAAGCTTCTCCGCCACTTGGGATGATGACTCAAGTGAAGATGAGGAAGAAGAAGAGGAGGCTAACATATGCTTCATGGCACTAGGGGACTCTTCACAAGAGGTAAGTACATCTTCCCACTCCAATTATGATTATGAGGTAGATGATATAGATGAAGAGCTTTTAGAAGCTCTAACTATGAGGTGTGACAAGTATAAGTCACAAGTTAAAGCCTATAGGAAAAAGTGCTCCAAACTAGAAGATGAGTACAAGTCTCTAAACAAGCTTGTAAATGAATTGAGGACTTCTAATGAAGAGCTCGAGAAATCTGTTGAAAAATTATCTACATCATCTTCTTCCTTAGCCTCACTTAGAAAGGAGAATGACTCTCTTAAAGGAGAAGTCATTGAGCTTAGAA